>PISX010003564.1:0-135404 GCA_004024625.1 Mellivora capensis
AAAGACTCCACCCCCAAACTACTAGAACTCATACAGTAATTCAGTAATGTGGCAGGATACAAAGTCAATGTACAGAAATCAGTGGCTTTCTTATACACTAACAATGAAAATACAGAAAGGGAAATTAGAGAATCGATTCCATTTACTATAGCACCAAGAACCATAAGATACCTGGGAATAAACCTAACCAAAGAGGTAAGGGATCTGTACTCAAGGAACTACAGAACACTCATGAAAGAAATTGAAGAAGACATAAAAAGATGGAAGACCATTCCATGTTCTTGGATCGGAAAAATAAACATTGTTAAAATGTCTATACTACCTAGAGCAATCTATACTTTTAATGCCATTCCAATCAAAATTCCATCGTTTAACATTTTTAACATCATTTAACATTTTTAACATTTTAACATATTTTTAAAATCATCTTTCAGCTTATTGTTACTGTAAATTTTAATCACTGTTAGCCAAATAACCCCATAATTATTATCCTTGTCCTTAATATATTGCTTTTAATAAATTAGCTTCTAACATTATCATGATTAATATTACTAGAAACCTGTTACCTCACTCAAAATAAGAAATCCCTTTTTAACTTTACAGATAAAAAGTGCTATTAGTGACTTGCAGCCACACAAACTCATCTTAGACTATTTGTATCCCTGTAACAATAAAAAATGGTATTGGTTTCCATTCACTGGAGTGTCCAAGAATGTTAGTGATGACAAGATCATTAGATATTCATAGGATCTTTTAATACTTCTTGAGAAGTTTATACCCCTAACATATAAAGTTGGAAAAATCACTCCTTCTGTAACTATCAGAGAATATGTGATGGTTTTAGCTCATGTGACTCATAAAACTCAAATAATTATAGTTAGTAGCATATTAATAATGTCATCTCACATATGGTTTCATATTTTACTAGCTCCAGTTAATTTCCATCCCAGCATCTATATTAACATTTTAAAGACAAATTAGCACATTCCAATACTTAATAAGTAGGAATCCATAGAAAAATGGCCATTAAGTTTTCTTTATAAAAAGAAGCAAAGGTGGTTTATATATTAAGTGTTCAAAACAGAAAAAGGCATTAATCGGCTTTCAAAAGCTAAATTTGTCTCAAGCTCATTATTATTCAAAGCAATGAATTTTCCTTGGTAACATGTCACAAAGGGAATAAGGAATGGAAATTCTAATGATAGCCCAACAATTTAGCACAGGGTTTTAATTCAGTAATCTGGAGTTTGTGCACATAAGACTGAATATATGCATGGAAGTTTGATTCTGTAAACATTTCATAAATTAAAGGAATGCAATGTGTTTCAAAAATACAAAATATGATACAACATAAACTAAAATTAAGCAGCAGTTAGAGTACCCTACCATACCAAACATAGAGTCATTAATTTTTCCCACTTTGAAGCTTACGATAGAAGTATTTACAATTTCTCAGTATGTCCAACACTGAAAAGTTACAACAAATTGATGACTTATGGAACTTATGTTGATGAAAATTGAGTGAAATCAGGGATAAGACCCAACAAAGGGTAGTACTAAGCATGAGCTTTCTGAGTTTGACTCCATAGCAAATAATTTTATAAAAACCATTTGCTGTCAGGTATGTACCTCCCCACAGATACCTGGTTCACAAAAAATAAAAAATAAATCTTGGCTTGCACAAATTTAATAATTCAGTATTTTTCAGAAAGATGAAAATAACCCTCCAAGTAATAAATCTAAAGCATCAAGTTACAATGTCATAATGTTCACTAACTCTTTTAGCATTGAAATAATTTGAAATCATATGAAAACCTGAACATGTTGAAAGGTTGTGCTAATATATCTATATTTGTAGTCATCACTAAGTTATTACCAAGAATATTAATCATGGGCACATAGCCAATCCTGATGCTAAAGTTTTTCATTTGCTGATGGCAATTTGTGGTAACTTCAGGTAAGAGCCCTCCAAAATCACGTTTGTAAGATACAGGTTATTTCATAATGAAGAATCTATTCATTGACAAATTATCATAATATCACTTCAGGTTTATCTAGGAATCGTTCTTAGGAGAAATGCCTATGACTAAAGATCTTTTGGGATATAATTACTATTTAAAAAGTGTCAGGGGGCCTTGAAGCTTTGGGGAGGTTAGTGTGAATCTGATGGCCTAAGAAATATTCCATCTTCCTGGACAGCTGAGGGAGAAACACATAGGCTGCCTACAGCATTGTTGTGGTTGTTGTTGTTGTTGTTGTTGTTATTATTATTATTATTATTATTATTATTATTTTAATGTCAGGGGACTAGTTGTTCTAACTACTGCATCCCCTTCTACATTTTCTCCATATACTTTATTCCTCTTTAAGGTCAGGTACATCAAGCTTAAGATGTATTCAGGAAAACATGTTCAAATTTAAAAGGTGAAACATTTCCACATTCATTTGAGAGGCAGAATATTGTAGTTAAGAATCACAGGGCAGGGAGGCACAGGAACTATCTGAGCTATAACCCTTGCTCTCAATACTCCCAATTCCGATGCCTATGTCAGGTCTCAGAAAGGGCCAGAGCAATGGGTTTTCTGTGTTGAGAATACAACCTTTCTCATTTGTGTGTATTTCATACTCATGTTCCCCAAGCGTCTTAGACTGGGTTCCATAGAAATAAATTCTGAGATGACGATGTGTATGCAGGAGGTTTACTGAAGAATGCTTTTAGGAATTGACCCCAGAAGGAAATAAGGAAGGCAGGACTGAGCAGATGAAGAAATTCCTGCAAAGTGGTTCCACCTGAAGTTTCCATCATCCCAAAAGCTGGATGCCCTTCAGAGCTGTTCTGAAACAGAATGGGAGCAGACCGTTTAGCTCTGCATCGGCCAGTTTCTGGCTGCATGTCACCCTCTGGGAAGGAACACAGGCTCAGGTGAGACATTTCCCTGCAGCAGATGGCTATGCTCAGCAAAGAATATAGTTGTGCATTGGCAGCAGCCAATATTCCTAGCAGCCAGGGGTTGGTATGTAGGAAAAGCACCATAGCCTTTATCACACCACAAAGGGAGATGTGACTCAATCTGGCTAACCCCATCTAAATAAGAAGACCTCATCAGGCTTAGCCTTTCAAATCAAGCCAATTCATGGATGGCTTTGGCTGGTGCCCTAAGAGCAGTCAGTTGCTGCCAAATTCATTGGTCTACTTTCATCCAAATGGTAAAGCGCAAAGAATTTCCAGGGACTCTAGCATGGGGGGCACTTAAAGTCTTACAGACTCATCTTCAGTAAACAAAAGAACAACTTCTCAAAAACAATCATATCAACAACAACACAATAATGTTTATGTTAATTTGGAACTTACAGTGCTAGATATCATGTTAAATAAATAATCTATTGCATTCAATCCTAATAGCAACCCTATGAGGTGTGTATTATTATTTTTTGTTATAGATGGGAATTTGAAACCCAGGAAAAAACAACAGAAACATATCTAATATGACACAACCGATCTGTCACAGAACTTGAAATGAAGCATTTCAGACTCTTCATTCTAAGTAACTGTACTAAACTATCAACATAGCCTGACTTATTGCTGACCCTATACTACCTGACACTTGGATAGAATTCTGTTGACTTCTTAATTTTAAGAAGACCCCAACATCATGAGCTGAGTAGAAGGCAGCTGTTTAAATTTAGACCCTAAATTTAAATTCTTAAATTTAAGTGTAAAGTACAAATACTGCAAAATTGAAATTATATTTACTCAGAGATCCCATGACCTTTCTCTTTAGAACATTATTGAGAAAGATGAAACTAGGTTTAAGGGCTTTTGTTTTATGGTAGAGTGATACAAATTGGATGTGTGCGTGTTTTGTTTTGTTTTGTTTTGTTTTCTGCTTTAAACAACAAGAAAACTGGACCCAAAAAAAGTACCAATCATTGTAAAATTTAGGGCAGCCATTGGAAAACAATCAGCACAGGATTGAAGTCACAGAGAGGAGAGAGATAAAGCACGCAAGCCCAGCTTATTCCCTAGAGGTCGCTTAGTATCCCTCTTCCCCAAGTTCAGAATATGGAAACCCTAACATTGCTCAGTGGCCTCACTGAATGGAGGAATCAAAAATTAGAGTTTGAAGAGACAGAGATAGCTAGAATTTGGAGGGCAGAGTACTGTAGAGCCAGGAGCTAAACAGAGAACTCTACAGGGGGGTCCATTTGAGGCTTTGACTGAGTACTAATCTGCTTATGCATAGAAGAAACTTCCCAAGGTCAGAGAAAACCACCCATAAACAGTTGAAGGGCAAACTGAGTTGAGAATAGTTTGTGTTTCCACACCCAGCATAGAAAGACTTTTAATGCAATGTGTATCCTGTAGAATACACAAGATACATACATACTTCTTTAGTTGTGAGTCTAGATATGCCTGACTGCAAGCTAACCCAAACCCATCTTAACATGCTAAAATCAAGCCTGAAAGGTATCCAACTGATTCGAGTAATCTACCTGCATGCAGGACAAATTCTAACACCACTGAAAGGAAATCAACAAAATACAGCAACCAACAAAATGTTAGCAATTCAGTTAAAAATTAAGAGGCATACAAAAAACAGGAACTTACAAACCGTAACGAGGAAAAAAAATGATCATTAGAATAGACAAACAAGGACACAAAACAGCTATTAAAATATATCCCATCTACCTTTAAAATGGTACAGAAAAATATTAACATGATGATTTGAGAAATGGAAGATTAAAAAAAGATCCAAATCTTAAAAAGTTGGGGGGGGGGGGTTAAGGGGTGCCTGGGTGGCTGAATCAGTTAAACAGCTGCCTTCTACTCAGCTCATGATGTTGGGGTCCTGAGATGGAGCCCCAGGCCAGACTCCCTGCTCAGTGGGGTCTGCTTCTCCCTCTTCCCCTCCCCCTGTTTGTGCTCTCTCTCACTCTCTCTCAAATAAATAAAATCAATCAATTAATCAATAAAAATTTTAAAAGACCCACATTCAACTTCTAGAGCAGGATTGGCCCTAGAAAGGTTGGCGTGTTTTTTTCTTAAATGGCCGGATGGTAAATATTTTAGGTTTATGGACCATATGATTTCTGTTGCAACTACTCGGATCTTGTAGCACAAAGACAACCACAGGTAATACATAAATGAATGGACATGGCTATGTTGCAAAAAAACTTTATTTTACAAAAACGGTGTCTGATCCAGGTGCTACAGTTTATTGACCCTTGTCCTAGATATAAATATACAGTATCCCAGATGAAAAATGTCCTGGGCAGGATTAACTTCAGATGAGACTCTGTAGAAGAAAATATCAGTGACATTAACATAATAACTATTCACAAAGAGAAGAAGCATTCAGAGAGAGGATCAGATACCATATTAAGCACTCCAGCATCTATGTAATTGGAGTCCCAGAAAAAGAGGGGAAAAGGACAAAAAAATCTTTGAAGAGATAATGGCTGATTTTTCCCCCCAAATTTGTTGAAGACAAATCCATAGATCCAGAGAACTACAAATCCCAGTGGTTGAGGAGAATTAATTTTGAGTCATTAGCTAGTTTTCCTGAGGCATTTTCATCGCAAGCTGTGATTCAAATTCTATGTTCACTTATTCAAGAACCCAAGTTTTTACCTATTTGGTATACTTCCTCTCAAGTTTGATACAATGAGTCTAGTCTCCATAACAAGAGCAAAAATGGTATTTATTGAGAATCAACTACGTGTCAGACATTGTGCTAGAAATTACTTCATATATTCTCTCATTAATTATAGCACCTTTTGGGTAAGAGTTATTTTCTGCACTGCACAATTAGAAAAACTAAAACTTGTAGAGTTAACACAAAATGTGTAAACAACAACCATAATGGTAGAAAAGGACACAAATTCAGGTCTTCTGGACTTATAGACTGTATTCTTCTAGGGGCTTGAGTGTATGGCTAAAGCATCTGAAAAAGAAATAAGGCATGTGTGTTATATAACTAGAAACTGTGCAATATAGGCATATTGGAAATAAGAAGAAAATGAGGCTTTCAATTTGACCATTAGGTCAAGCAATTACTGGTAACATACAAATTACTCACAATAGTTCTCACAGCAAATACAATAGCTCCAAGTATGGTTATAAGACTTAGAATCATAAAACCATGTGTGAAATTATTTACAGATTGTGGAATCCAGCCTATTCCTTTCAGAGACACAGAAATGCAACCCAGCAAGTTAAATCATTTGCCTAAAATAACATGATTGGTTATTGACCCTTTCCACTAAGGCGTCCCCAGTTCCATTCCAGAGAATATAAATTATTCATGCAGAAAGACAAACCCAATTTTGGCAGGTCAGAAATTTCAGTGAGATGTGAATTGGTTAAGGATTGTGATTTATGAATTGAGGCAGCTGTCCGGATTGCCTTATCTCAGCTGTCCTTCTGTGAAATCTACTACTGGGAGTACCTAAATTGATCTCTATTTTATTCCATTCAACAGTCATTGGATATTTCATGAGGAGAACAGTAAATTACTATAACACAATGCAAAACTCTGAGACTCAAAGGATGCTAGAGAGGAACTTATGAAGAGATTATTTCTCCTTGTTTGCCAGATGTGAAATAAGCCGAGGTAGTTTGTGACCATACTCTGAGGTTAAATATAAATCATGCTTTATTTTAAGCATATTGAGCACTATACATGTCAATCACATACATTTATACACACACATGCATATATATATGCACAAGCACACATGCTCTACTATACTATAAGCCCAATGAAGGCGGTGGCTCTGTTATTCTCACACATTCCCAACAATGTGCATAGCAGTTGATATTCTAGGTATTCAATATTTACTGGGTGAATAAAAAAAATGAAAATGAATAAGCACAAATATGTAGAAAAGCATAGCTCTAAAGCAATACCTGTGACTTGATTTAATTTAAATTTTTTTTAATATTTTTATAAACATATAATGTACTTTTATCCCCAGGGGTACGGGTCCGTGAATCGCCAGGTTTACACACTTCACAGTACTCACCATAGCACATACCCTCCCCAATGTCCATAACCCCACCCCCCCTTTCCCGACCCCCCTCCCCCCAGCAACCCTCAGTTTGTTTTGTGAGATTAAGAGTCACTTATGGTTTGTCTCCCTCCTGATCCCATCTTGTTTCATTTATTCTTTTCCTACCCCCCAAATCCTCCATGTTGCATCTCTACTTTCTCATATCAGGGAGATCATATGATAGTTGTCTTTCTCCGATTGACTTATTTCACTAAGCATGATACCCTCTAGTTCCATCCATGTTGTCGCAAATGGCAAGATTCCATTTCTTTTGATGGCTGCATAGTATTCCATTGTGTATATATACCACATCTTCTTGATCCATTCATCTGTTGATGGACATCTAGGTTCTTTCCATAGTTTAGCTAGTGTAGACATTGCTGCTATAAACATTCGGGTGCATGTGCCCTTTCGGATCACTATATTTGCATCTTTAGGGTAAATACCTAGTAGTGCAATTGCTGGGTCATAGGGTAGTTCTATTTTCAACTTTTTGAGGAACCTCCATGCTGCTTTCCAGAGTGGTTGCACCAGCTTGTATCCCCACCAACAGTGTAGGAGGGTTCCCCTTTCTCCGCATCCTCGCCAGCATCTGTCATTTCCTGACTTGTTAATTTTAGCCATTCTGACTGGTGTGAGGTGGTATCTCATTGTGGTTTTGATTTGTATTTCCCTGATGCCGAGTGATGTGGAGCACTTTTTCATGTGTCCGTTGGCCATCTGGATGTCTTCTTTGCAGAAAATTCTGTTCATGTCCTCTGCCCATTTCTTGATTGGATTATTTGTTCTTTGGGTGTTGAGTTTGATAAGTTCTTTATAGATTTTGGACACTAGCCCTTTATCTCATATGTTGTTTGCAATCATCTTCTCCCATTCTATCAGTTGTCTTTTGGTTTTGTTAACTGTTTCCTTTGCTGTGCAAAAGCTTTTGATCTTGATGAAATTCCAATAGTTCATTTTTGCCCTTGCTTCCCTTGCCTTTGGTGATGTTCCTAGGAAGAAGTTGCTGCTGCTGAGGTCGAAGAGGTTGCCACCTGTGTTCTCCTCAAGGATTTTGATGGATTCCTTTCTCACATTGAGGTCCTTCATCCATTTTGAGTCTATTTTCATGTGTGGTGTAAGGAAATGGTCCAATTTCATTCTTCTGCATGTGGCTGTCCAATTTTCCCAACACCATTTATTGAAGAGGCTGTCTTTTCCATTGGACATTCTTTCCTGCTTTGTCGAAGATTAGTTGACCATAGAGTTGAGGGTCTATTTCTGGGCTCTCTATTCTGTTCCATTGATCTATGTGTCTGTTTTTGTGCCAGTACCATACTGTCTTGATGATGACAGCTTTGTAATAGATCTTGAAGTCTGGAATTGTGATGCCACCAACTTTGGCTTTCTTTTTGAATATTCCTTTGGCTATTCGAGGTCTTTTCTGGTTCCATATCTGTGACTTGATTTAAAGTATTAACTTAGAGCAGATTGTAAATAGTAATAATGAAAAATATTTATGGGCTGTTATGTGTTAGCCATCCTGACCAGTGCTTTTCTACTTATTTCATTTGGTCCTAAATTGAGTTGTGTGCAAAATTAGAGGTTTTCCCCCTTTCTGGGCTAGACCACACAGGTCTTCAATGTTTTTAATCTCAGAAATTTTAGTACTCCAAAAATATCTGGCAAAAGATTACACATGACTCCCACAGTTTAGGGCAGTGCCGGAAAATACCAGTAATCAATAAATGTCAGCAACTTGTGTATGCATCTGTACGTGTGGTGTGTATGTGTGTGTGAAAGCACTAGTAGGAGTAATAGTAGAAGTAGAAAAAGATATGAACCTGTTTTCACTCCTCTGCTAAAATGAAAAGCTTTAAGCAAGTTTAAGCAAGCAAGCTGGTACTATAGTTTCAAATTCGGGGCCATTTACTCAGGAAATTGATGGAGGTGACCTGTTCATTTTAAAATCTTTGGAGCTGGGAAAGCAGAGGTATGTTTTAGTAATTAAATTTACTCAAAGCTTCCCTGGGCTTCAGTCCCACTTGTCTTGCATCTTAGTAGACTCTAAAGGAAGAGACACTCCCTCCCAAAAAAGATCAAACAGAGACAGAGGAAAGACATTGAAAACAAACATACATATTTCAAAGGTACTGAAAGAATAAATCTTAAAAGTTCTTATCACAAGAAAAAAAAATTTTGTAACTATGTATAGTAACAAATGTTAAGTAGATTTATTGTGGTAATCATATTGAAATATAAACAAATATCAAATCATTACATTGTACACCTGAAACCAATATGTTATATGTCAATTATACCTCAACAAAATTTTTTTAAAAGTGGGATTTGCATGTTATCCATTTTTCCCAAAAATGTTCTTCATGGCCAGATAATTTTTTAAAAATGTTCTTTATGTTGAAGAAAGCAACATTTTCTTAAAAGGGATAATTAATTTGACATTCTGTAGTC
The DNA here is from genome assembly GCA_004024625.1 of Mellivora capensis. NCBI lineage: Eukaryota > Metazoa > Chordata > Mammalia > Carnivora > Mustelidae > Mellivora > Mellivora capensis. Next base: position 9,505 of record PISX010003564.1, read on the forward strand.
TGGACAACTAAAAAAAAATTAATAGAAAAAAAAAGATGATTTGGGGTCTCATTAAACACAGGAGGAATGTTTTCCCAAATACTTTTAATAATCTTCATACAACAACCCTGTGAGGTAAATACTACCATCAACCCCAGTTAGAGAAACTGAGACTCAGAGATGGTAAATACTTTTCCCGAGATCTCAGATCTAACCGAGTGGTGAAACGAGGGTTTAAACATAGGTTTTCTGATTCCAGAGCCCATGTGGTCCTTCCTCCTCACACGGATACCAAATGAGAAAGAAACTTGGCTGACATCATTTCTGGGGAGTCATTCACGTTTCTCAAGTACTCCCTTGGCACATATTACACTGTGTTAGTTCTCTGCTTGGCTTTTCCTCTTCACGTTGAGAACAGGCCAGGGGAATGGGAAAATGGCCAACCTCCACAGAACTAATAACCTCTGAGCTTTTTGCAGGAGAAAATAAGAAAGTCCAGACTTATTTTCCCTTGATTCCTCATATTTCAGGGTCCTAACAATCACCCCAATAATATTCTCATGTGCCTACAGTTCACCAGTTAACAAAAAGCAATTCATTCACTATCTTTCACCCCCTGGTTTTGCCATCTACTAACTGTAACTTTGGGTAGATTACTTATACTCTCTGGGCTTCACCTGTAAAATAGACATGTAAAAGAATATATCTCACAGAGTTGTAAGAACTCTGGGGAGATAATTTTTTAAAAATACTTAATAGCAGATAGAAACCATTCCATAGGCTAATATATTATTATAAGAGAGCTTTTTCCCATCTACTCTAGTTCTTCTCATATGCTTTTCACATCGGGAAAGAAAGGCTTAGTGGACAAGCATGGCCTAAACCTTTTGTTTTCATTAATTGATTCTCTAGGAAGAATGTACATATCTTCGATTCCCAAATTGCATTTTGAAACAAACAAGGTTCTTGAATATTATATTTTCTCACTTAATGCACCCAGTCATGGGGTTGATTGTAAAATCACTATACATTCTCCACCTCTCCACATCCCTGCCACTGGAATATAACTTCAGATCTTCTTACTAAAAGCTGAAATCCATCCAAGGTTGCTATGAGCCTTGCTTTGGCTGGTGGGACATTAGCAACTATGAAGCAAGCAGAGGTTTGACAAGTTCTTGCACTTTTGGCCTTTTCAACTCTCTGTTTTGGAAACTCTATAATCCTACCACAAGTAGAAGTCTGGGCCAATCTTCAGAAAGACAAGAGACACGTGCCTTAGTCACCCAAATCACTCTGGCCCAAGTCTGCCAACCTCCAGACATGTGAGTTAAGTCACCCCGGATAATCCACCTGGCAGCTAACCTGTTGACTAACCATATATGCATGCAAGAACCCAGCAGAGATTACTAAACCAGTCCAGGCTAGGTGAAATAGTCTCTTAAACCATGAGTGAAATAAATACTTTCTATTTTGGCTATTAAATTTGAGAGTGATTTGCTATGAAAAAAGTCTCAACTGATACAGATATTGGAGATATTGTATAAAAGGTCACACACGGGGCACCTAGGTGGCTCAGTGGGTTAAAGCCTCTGCCTTTGGCTCAGGTCATGATCTCAGGGTCCTGGGATGGAGCCCCGCATGGGGCTCTCTGCTCAGCAGGGAACCTGCTTCCTCCTCTCTTTCTGCCTGCCTCTCTGCCTGCTTGTGCTCTCTCTCTCTGTGTCAAATAAATAAATAAAATCTTAAAGAAAAAAAAAGGTCAGACACTATAAGAACAAACGCTAAAAATGCAGTAGCATCTTCAGTAGGCAGAAAGTGGAAAAGTAACAAAGAAACTATTACCAGAGGCAAGAAAAGCAATGTGAAACTATTAGTGGAAGCTGGAAAAGCATTGAGAAAACAACTGTAGCAGGCCAGAAATATGGTGACTATTATAATATAATATGAAGACAATCAGCACAATAGTCGCCTGAAATAACATGAAAGATTAAAAAAATATACTAATGAAAATCTGTATTTGGCTAAGAACAAATCCAGAAAGAACTCTAAAAGTAACAGTTTGGTACTCCTAGCCACATTTTTGTTTGTTTGTTTATTTGTTTATTTTCCTAGCCACATTTAATAAGGTATAAGAAGAGAACAATGACCTAGTGAAGGGACCTAGAGATGAAATTGCAGGCAAAATTTGGGGAAAATATAGAGGGATCAGGACCTGCTACATGGAAATTCTTTTTGTTTTGTTTTGTTTTCATTTCTAGTGTCCCTGGCAAGTAAAAATTCCTAATGTAAGACTAAAAAGCAAATCAGTAGTATGACTATAACATTCTTGGATAAAACTCAAAATATTTAAGACATGACTAAATAAAAACTCATTAGGCAGAATTTTTCTAGAAATCTTTAAAATCATTGTCTCAGAGAAGCTTTATCCTTTCTTTAAAATAATTGAGGGTATAACTCTTTTTCAAACTAAGTGCATTAAAACCAATACATTGGAAACTAAAAAAGTGATTAAGAGAGTTGTACCAGCAAACAAAACAAAACAAACAAAAGCAAAACAACTACTAGTTTCAATCAAATGGATAATATTAGTCAAACTGTAAAAAAGCCTCTGGTCCTCCACATTTCTAGCAGGGAGCAGTGTGAGGAAGTTACTCAGTTTCAAATGCAACCATTTTTTAATGAAAAAGGTTAGATGTTTTCAGCTAAGAACACAGAGGATGGAGCCGCAGACTATTGACAACAATGTACCAGGAAACCACTTTGATCAAGAAGTACTGTACAATAGACTGGGGAGCACCTTTCAAAAGTAGTACTATGGCTTAATCAAGGGATATTCAGTGCCTTCAGAATAGGGAGAACTGGCATTATGTCCTACGCAAAATTTCAAAATTGCTATGGACCAGTAACAGCAGTGTGCCTCCTGTTCTCCCACTTTAGAAGTGGAGGTGTCAGAGTCCTTCTATCCCTGTATCACTATTGTGCATTAACATTGTGTGGAAGATAACTTTTCCTTTTATTTCTTTATATTCTGGCTCCTAAGGAGCCACATATCAGCCACATCCAGATTGTCACATGATGCAAATCACAAAACCTTGGACTTCAACCTTAATGTTATGATTGGATGAGACTTTTACAATGCTGAAATGAGGTGAAGATATGTGGGAGAGACATGAATATGTGTGATCAGAGGGCATATTGTTGTAGAACATAGAAACAGTCACAAATTATTCCCAACTCTGTACGCATACCTCTGCAGTCTGACTGCAGATCAATTGAGAGGTAGTAGCTATTTCTTGAATTTGGGCTGACAGTGTAATTGCTGTGTCTAATGGAACATTAGCAAACATGAAGCAAGCCGAGGACTAAATAATGCTTTATATATAAATATTTTAATATATTATATATAAATATTTTATATATTATATATAAATTTATATATTTATATATAAATAATGCGAGGACTAAATAAAACATTGGGGATTGCCCTCTTTAGCTGCTTCTAGTACTGTCAGCTGTTAGCATGTAAAGAAGCTCAGGTTGTCCTCCTAATTAACAGTCCTACCAATTGCCTAACATGAGGCCAGAGTCACCATAGCCACTGTCTTAGCTGGTGAGCTGACCTCACATTTGGAAGGTAAAACTGAGCATTCATCATTTACTTCTTAGCATTTTCCCTTTGGAAGCCAGTTGTCCACAGAAATCGGCAGTTTTGCTCTGCTCTTCTCATGCATAAATCTTAGAGAGGCAGGAAGGCACTTCATGTGGGAAAGGCAGCCAGGATACAGCATTGATGAGGCCTGTACCTGTGTCTGCCTAAGAATCACACTTTCCTGAAGAGATAAACCATGTCCCTCTTCCAGCACAATCTTTATGGTAATAAGAGTATAATAAGGTAATAAGGGTGACATTTTGGCCTCTGTGTGCTTTATACTTTTGTCTTATGGCTCGATTGGATCATAAGCTATAAGGGGAAGAGCAGTATTATTTATTTGGTCACTCATAGATCCCAACAATAAAAATGAAACTGTGTTTCTACCATCTATACATGAAATTAAGGTTCAAGCTAATTTTGTTCATCTCTGAAAAAAACACAAGAAGACTTTGATGATTTTAAATGTTTGACCCTAGTGTTTGATGGTCTAAACAAACACATCCATTATTGCACATGGTAGAAGTCAAAGCAGGATTCCTTCCATGCAAAAGATAGTTTTGGTTTTTGGATACCCTTTCATAGGCATCAGTAGACAGCAAACCTGGAATTCTGTTTCTACAAAGATGAGAATATACAGCAATTTCTCTCATCCAATGGCTCTGAGCGATCATTACATTGTCCATGTTTATTTCCCCTATCCAGTACAATACCCTGATTCAACAAGGCCATGGCCCCTTGCCCATTGGCTATAATTGCATGGGTTATACAGTCACTTCTCCATTTGCTAAGGAAAGCAGTGAAGTTGTCTAGAGTTACGACTTGCACAGATCACAAACAAAACAAAGACAAGGCAGGCAGGTGAATAAGCAGATTTGACCCACCATCGTCTGTATGGAAGCACAGGTGGGTAGAAGACATTATACAGATGGATCAGTTGGAAGGCAGCTCCTTGTCTGTTTTGGCTCCTGCTCACCCCAGCACCCATAACAATATCTAGCACTTGGTGTATTTACTGAGGGACAGAAGAGAAGGCAGGATTTTTCACATAATTTGCGCCAGATCCTGGTCTCATCCTGGTTGGCAGTACTCTATCTTTTCACTCAGAAAAGAGATCTAGCTGCAGGTTTTTCCACGTCCATGGTAAGCATTCAGCAAAAAGACAAATATTACAATATATCAGTAATATTCAGTGCTGTAATAGCTATCATAACCTGTGTTACAGTTTCTTAAATGTCCCAGAAATTAATCCTATTCCATGAAAGTAAACAAGAATCGGGAAGATTTCCCATGTAATTTTCTTTTCAGACATACCTAAATGGAGGCAGTGGGAAGGACCACTAAACATTTTGGAGAAAACTCTAAGCTTAAGAATCCACCGATTAGGGACACCTGGATGGTTCAGTGGGTTAAAGCCTCTGCCTTCGGCTCAGGTCATGATCTCAGAGTCTGGGAATCGAGCCCTGCATCGGGCTCTCTGCTCAGTGGGGAGCCTGCTTCCCCCTCTCTCTCTCTCTGCCTGCCTCTCTGCCTACTTGTGACCTCTGTCAAATAAATAAATAAAATCTTTTTTAAAATCCACCAATTGACATACAGGCGATTCTCAGGTAATTGAGAGGCATTGAGAGTTCAAAGCTCTTGTTAGACTGGCCTCTTGCTTTGCTAGCACTCCTGTCTGGCTGGCTGGCTCTGCTGACAGTGTGAGTCAAGGGATTATTACATTGACCACATGCCCTCCGCTTTTCTTTGTTTTTGTTTTGTTTTGTTTTGGGACAGAGATGGGAAAGTTGACTGGGGCCCCAGAGATCTAAAAAAAAAAAAAAAAAAAGGAAAGAAAAGGAGGAGGGGAGAGAAATTTGCAGTGGTATGTGTTTTCTGCTGTCAGAGTCATGAGAGAATATGAGTTTGATTCTGGCAGACGCAAAGTGGCAATGTGGGTCAAGAATTAACCCACAGGGATGCCAGGCTAACAACTTCTGAGACATGTCTTTGAATTACATCAAAAACTTCTATGAAGGATGTGTAAGTATTATACAAACAAACAAACAAAAAACAATTGTTGGAGTCTTGTCTTGTGTTTTAACCTGATTTGCATTAAGAGTTGGTGAATAAGAACCTCTACATATATGGAAAATAATATAAATATCAACTGTATGCTTCAGAATATTCTGAATTTAAAACTATAACTAGAATAATTCAGGAACTACTTTTAGCTGTTAGTGTTTTAAAGCAGCCACTCTCTTCTCAACCTGATAATTAAGAAGTGGAAAATATGCTGTAATGACAATTAAATAATCATCATTTGGTTGTTGAGATAGTGTGCATACTAATGAGTTTAATATTAAATTTATTATCTAATTTTCTAAAAGTGGTCCTAGATATTCTAAGATTCTCTTGGTTTTATTGCAAAAGGATTAGAGGGATAGGAAGGATAGTCATTGAATTTAGAGCTTTTTAAATATTTCCAAGATCATACATTTGATTAGCAACATGTCTTTATTTGACTGTTAGCATTTCATATTTTCAGAGAGCAAAGGGGTGAGCAATCTCATGATACAGAATTTGCATTGGGCTTAATGAGGTCCAAAATTCTATCTTGCTTCAAAAATTCATGAATCTTAAATATTTTAAAATGCAATAATGAAAACATCCTTTAAAATGTACTTCTTTAACGTTTGTTTTCAAACCATCTTTCTCTCCTAAAACCGTTAACAGGTAAAGCCTCCAACTGTGATCGGTCAATTCCACACCCTTTTCTTTGGATCAGTAAGAATGTTCTTCCTTGGGGTGTTAGGCTTTGCAGTCTATGGGAATGAGGCTTTGCACTTCAGTTGTGATCCAGACAAAAGAGAAATAAATCTCTTCTGTTATAATCAATTTAGGCCAATCACTCCACAAGTAAGTTTTTCTGTGTGCATGTAAACCTTCCTCTACACCAGATAAAAACTGTTCTCTTTTTAAATGTAAAAAAAAATCATAATAAGATGAAGAATACCTTAACAGGTATTATTTCTAGAATTTTACTTGTTCTCTAACTTGTTGTATGTTTCAGGTAAATTTGAGTTGGTCAAGAGTTTCCTTCATCTCCAGAATTCTGTTATCTATTGATGTTATAATTATACTCTAGTCCTGTAATCAAAAAATGGAAATTAGGTAGCTACTAAAATAAAATACTTCATTATTATTCATAATTGGTAGGTGATGACAGCAAAATAGGACTACATCTTGTAATTAAAGATAGTCAACATCACTATCTTCCCTATATTATTTTTACTCCTCATAAGACTTAAGAAACTTAGAATTGTTGTTTGCCTCTGTTAAGAGTCAGTCTCTTTCATGTGTTTTTGGTAATAGGTCAACTGATTTCACTAAGATATTTCTGACATACTTTAGGTGTTCTGGGCGTTACAACTAGTGATTGTCCTGGTTCCTGGAGCTATTTTCCATCTTTATGCTGCATGTAAAAGCATCAATCAAGAATGCATTCTTCAAAAGCCTGTCTACACTGTGATTTATATCCTCTCTGTTTTATTAAGAATCAGTCTAGAGGTGATAGCATTTTGGCTTCAGATTCACCTCTTTGGTTTCCAAGTTAAACCCCTCTACTTGTGTGATGCTGGATCTCTTGGGAAAAAGTTTACTATTATAAAATGCATGGTGCCAGAACACTTTGAGAAGACCATTTTTCTCATTGCAATGTATGCATTTACTGTGATTACAGTAGTATTATGTGTTGCTGAAGTTTTTGAAATCATATTTAGAAGATTTTGCTTTCTAATCAGGCAATGACGAAAAGAGTAATTACTTACTGTCATGCCACAATTCTTCACCAATTATTTTTAGTCAGTTTCATCTTATTCAGTGAGTATCTCAATTTCAAACATAAGTATCTGTTCTTTAAACTTACCTCAGTGTGTCTGAACTTCATGTTTAATATAAAACATTATACTAAGTTCTGAGGCAGGTGTTCCTGAACAAACATTTCATTCTATCTTAATTTTTTCACCTACTAGAAAATATACACAGAACTAATGTCAACTTTTTAAAATAGAACTTTTACAGAGTTCTCTCACACAAAACATCTCAAATAATCACCGTATTTTGTGGCCAGAGAAAGTTTTATTATCTCTTTTACACACAGTGGAGAATTGAGTCTCAGAGAGGTTAATATATATGCCCAAAGTCATATAACCACATTAGAATTCAGATCTCTTAAATGTAAAAGCTGAACACTTTTGGCTAAACTTTGAGGGTATAATTATATTTGCATTCATATAAAATGTACCTTGTTTAAGCACAAAAGTTGTAAATTAATTATTAAAAGTCATTCTATAGTTTGATCACTAACTTAAAGAAATGGAGTAATTACATTTTTAATATTATACTGTTTGCCTGACCATTTTAACATTAAATGATATGGTAATATAGCCATCAAATAAATTTAAAATGCTATGGCAAATATTGTGAATGGTTTCCTTGTTTCTTGTTAGAAAATACCTCTTACAGATATCCTGATAACTGTAGCTTTTATGTTCAAGATTATGGAACTGGAAAACTATATTTATATTGTTAGACTTCCTGAAGTGCTATGAAATCATTTTCAGAGAAATTTATAGCAGCTCAGTGTATTCTTTTTATCTGCCTGTCTTACCAATAATCACGTTTATTTGACATCATTTAAAATCTTTATATATGACTGCCTTAAACTGACGCCTTATTAGCAAAGAGAGTATAGTCAGTCGAATACTGAGGTTTTCAAATTTTTCTTAAGCATTATTCAGCCCATGTTTAATGTCATGAATTCTAGATTCAGGATTTTAAATCACTGAGGCTTTTTCTACATACAAACCACAGGAGAAGAGCCAACTTATTTTCATTCAACAAAGAGCTAAGTATCGTTATTGAACATGTACTGTACTAAGAGTTCTTATACAAAGATAACCAAGATTTAGTACCTTTATATTTGGTGAGTGGTCCAGTGGCATCTTAAAGAGTGAATGCTGTGGGAAGAGCCCACACTGAAAAGGAGTATTTATTCACTGTCTTTGCTTAGAATCACTGGCCCTATGTGCTAAGAAACAGCAACAATGATTAGTCCCCTTCATTATTATTGTCAAATTCTCTGTAGATAGCCCACATTTTATTGCCTGCACCCATAGTGCATTGTTTTCACCAATCCTCCCATAAACATAAACATGTTATCTTGGATCTATTCTCCTGCACCTTTGGAAGTAATTTTTTTATTTGGTGCCAGACAATGTGTGTTTTACCTTGTTGGATGCAGGATATTTTTGTCTTCCCATAAATATTCTTAAACTTTATTCTGGGGCACAGTTAAGTTTCTTGGAAATGGTTGATCCTCTGTGCTTCCTTTTAAGCTTTGTTAGATGGAAGCAGTGTAGCTCTTACTGAGGCAAACCCTTTCTGAGTACTCTATCAGATGATCCTTTGGTATTTTGGAAATGCTATCTTTCCACCACTCTCAAAATTCTATCTTCAAGCTGGTTGATTTTATTTATTTATTTATTTATTTAGCACAGGACAGTCAAGTTCAGGTGAGATCCTTCTGAGTTATAGGCTTGTCCTAGATCCTCACATGGTAGAAAGAAGGTGAGGGAACTCTCTGGAGTTCCTTTTATCAGGGCACTAATCCCATTCAAGAGGGTCCTAACCTCATGACCTAATCACTTCCCAAAGTTCTGACCTCCTAATACCATCACATTAGGTGTTAGGATTCTAAAATATGAATTTTAGGGGGAACACAAACACTCAGTTTATGGCACTCCTGGTTGCTATATAAATTGCTGTAGCTGCAAGAAATAGGTCTGTATTTCTCAAAGAAAGAAGAGGAATAGATCTCTATTTCCCAAAGAAAAAAGGGAGAAGTAGTACAGGACATTCTCCTGGTTTGCCTCTTAGGATTGTTTCCAGAGAAGATCTTTTTTTCTCCCCCGGCCCTCAAAAACCAACAGGCTTCCTCTTAATACCACTGCCCACTCATAGAGAAACAATGATTTATTCTTATTCTAATTCATCCTCCAGTACCTTGTGGAAGTATTACTCTTTTGTTGTTTTTGTTGTTGTTGTTTATTTTTATTTTTTTAAGATTTTATTTATTTATTTGACAGACAGATCACAAGCAGGCAGAGAAAGAAGCAGGGGGAAGCAGGCTCCCTGCTGAGCAGAGAGCCTGATATGGGGCTCCATCCCAAGACCCTGAGATCATGACCCGAGCCAAAGGCTGGGGCTTAACCCACTGAGCCACCCAGGCATCCCTGTTGTTGTTTTTTAAAGTTTTTATTATTTATTTGGCAGAGAGAGAGAGACAGACAGACAGCAAGAGAGGGAGGGAACAGAAGCAGGGGGAGGGGTAGAGGGAGAAGCAGGCTTCCCACCAAGTAGGGAGTCCAATGTGGGACTCAGTCCTAGGACCCTGGGATCATGACCTGAGCCAAAGGCAGACACTTAACGACTGAGTCACCCAGGTGCCCCCAAAATATGACTCTTTGTAAAGAGATTTTTTACCTTCGCTGTTGTGCAACGCAACTAGTCTCAATTGTATGTGAATCTTGGATAATGTTTCTTTCAATCTTATCAGTAGTTTTTTTCCTTAAAAGATATTTAAAGATGTTACACCAAGCAGGACTCAGTTGGAGACCCTTTACAGATCTCTGGCGCTCTCTTGCTTTACAGGTCTCCCGCCCAAGATATTTCTGTCCTGCAAGATACAGTCTCCTTGCTCCCTGGACTCTATCTCCTCTCTGTACAGGCGACGATGGCATTTCTAAGTCACCACAGAAACCCTGCTTACCTCTCCTTCTTTTCAGCAAACAGTACATGTTGTTATGGTTAAAGATACATATCTAGCGAGAGAGCTGACTTGGATAATCTTTTTAATTCCTTACTGGTCTACTATTTTATGATTTCATTTTGTTGGTAACTATATCAGGATTGTTAGCACAGCTATACAGTCATGAATAATAAATGATATATATAAATATGACATTTGTGCAGTGTAAATATAAAATATTTATAAAAACTGACTTTTCTAACCAAAATGTAAACATAGTAAAAATTATTAAGACTCTCAATATTTCATAAAAAGCTCATGAATCAAACAAGGTAATTTAAACTGTAGTTTTTCTGTATTTATAAATGAATAGCAGTCAGAATACTACATATTAAAACTCATGGTATAGGACCAAGTCTGTAATACACAGAAAATTGGCAGCTGAAAATAAGTGTAAGTGTAGTTTAAAAAGTAAAAGAAAAGAACTTCAAAATAAAACTAAAAAATACAAAAATACTCTAATAAGAATAAAGGTAGAGAATACAGTTAATAAATTCAAAAACATAAATACAAAATAGTAAAGGAAAATAATAATAAAATAGACAAATTTGGTGAATCAAAGTAAGTATGAGATATACTATTATAAGATTCTTACATGTAAAGTTGTATGTTATCACCTGAAGTATACTGTGATAATTTTAAGATATATACTTTAATACATAAGATAACTGGTAAAGCAAAACAACAAAATTTGGCCTAAAAAGCTAACAAAGGAAGCTAAATAAAATCATAAAATTAGTTAATTAACATTAATTTAATCCAGAAGATGACAAAAAAAGAGAAAAAAGAAACAAAAAATGATGGGACAAATTGAAAGCAATAACAAGGCAGTATCTAAATCTAAAAATATCAATAGTAACAATAAATATAAAAGGTCCTTGCACACCTAAACAAAAGCAAAGATTGTCCAGATGCATTTTTTAGAAGCTAGACCAATTAACAAGAACACCAGTTTAAATATTTTTGAATACTTAAAGATTTATTATTTAGACCATTCAAATATTTTACAAATAGATAATGAGAAAGAAAATGGAAAAGGATATATCATGCAAAAGCATAAGAGAGCTGAAGTCACTACAATATGAGGAAACTCAAGTAAGTTTCAGGCAAAGGAGAATGACAGGGATAAAAGAACTATTTAATAATGATTAAAGGCTAATTTCATTAGGAAACATTCTAAATGTTATGTCACCAGTTAAAGAGTAACAAAATATATGAAGCAAAACCTGACAAAATTCAAAAGAGAAATAAATTCAGTTACAATTAGAGATTTCAACACCCCTCTCTCACTAATCAATCAACAAAGTAGAAAGAACATCAGAAAGGAGAGGGAGTACTTACATGTTACTAATAACTGACTTGCACTTATTGATATTTAGAGAACACTTCACCTTATCTGCAGATTATACATTTTTTTTTTCATGTGCATGTGGAACATTCACCAAGAGGGACTCTCTGCTGGGTCATAAGAAAGTCTGAAGGAATGAAATCATATGGAGTATGGGAGCTGGTCACAATGGAATTAAACTAGAAGTTAATAAAAATAAGATATCAGGTCAGGAATATGCACAAGTATTTGAGAAACTAGCAATATCATCCTATTAATCCATAGTTCGAGGAAGAAATTATGTGGAAAATTGAAAACTACGGTAAACAAATACTAATGCAAACACAGTTTCTCAAAATTTGTGGAAAGCAGCTAGAAGAGTAATCAACAATATTAGAAGTTGAAAATATTCTATTAGAGGGGCACCTGGGTGGCTCAGTGGGTTAAGCCTCTGTCTTTGGTCAGGTCATGATCCCAGGGTCCTGGGATCAAGCCCCGCATCGGGCTCTCTGCTCGGCAGGGAGCCTGCTTCCCCCTCTCTCTGCCTGCCTCTCTGCCTACTTATGATCTCTCTCTCTGTCAAATAAATAAATAAAATCTTTAAAATAAATATTCTATTAGAAAAAAAATTAAGTTATAAGATGACTTAAACCTCTCAACTTAGGAAATTATAAAAAGAATTTAAATACAAATTAAATAGGAGAGAGATAAAAACCACAAAACCTGAAAACTGTAAAAAAAAAAAACTGTAGAAAACTGAAAGACAATAGAAAAAAAATCAAGGAAACAAAAAGTGTTTCTTTGCAAAGATTAATAAAACCAATACATTTCTCACTAGACAGGTCGGGATAATAAAAGGGAAAATGAAAATGACCCAGATCATATATGAAAAAGAGGGACATCACAACAGAGTTTTTAAATGTTCATAAGGAAACATGAACAATGTTATGTCAATAAGTTTGATACTTACATAAAATAAACACATTCCTAGAAAGGCACATATTACTAAAAACTTAATAATTAAACAGAAAATATGAGTATCTTTATAATTATTAAAGAAATAACATTTAAAATCAAAAGCCTAGGATGGCACCTGGGTGGCTCAGTGGGTTAAGCCTCTGCCTTCGGCTCAGGTCATGACCCCAGGGTCCTGGGATCGAGCCCTGCATTGGGCTCTCTGCTCAGCGGGGAGCCTGCTTCCTTCTCTCTCTCTGCCTGCCTCTCTGCCTACTTGTGATCTCTGTCTGTCAAATAAATAAAATCTTTAAAAAAAAAAAGCCTAGGGGTGTGTGGGTGGCTCAGTGGGTTAAGACTCTGCCTTCGGCTTAGGTCATGATCTCAGGGTCCTGGGACTGAGCCCTACTTCGGGCTCTCTGCTCAGCGCAGAGCCTGCTTTCCCTCTCTCTCTCTGCCTGCCTCTCTGCCTACTTGTGATCTCTGTCAAGTAAATAAATAAATAAAATCTTTAAAACCAAAAGCCTTTCCACAAAGAAAATGCCAGGCCCAGGTAGCTTGACTGGTTAATTCCATCTATACTCTTCCCTAACTAGCCGAGATTTAAGTCCTAACCTGGAGGGGATGTGAGATCCTTCAGCAACTCTTAGGAGCCAGATGGAGGAGAGTTTAGGTCTTCCTTCATAGTAACTTCTTCATTATAAAACATCAAGAAGAAGAAACAATCTCATGTTATTGATATTTATTTTCTTTCACACCATAATTTTAATGTGCTGTTATGTTAACAGTCCCTGTTACTTTTCTTCCCCATATCAATAGTCCTCTCACGACAGGAGTACAGTACTTGGAATGAAGAGAGCATGTCTTGGCAGATGGCATAAAATCCATTTCACTTACTTGCTTATTTTGTCCCTTTCCTCCTAGAACACATGCAAAAGAGAAGGGACCTGAACAATCTCCAGTCCCAAAGGGAGAGATCTGGAGAATAACAGGAAGGTAGAGCCTTCACTAGGAATAGAACACATAATTTTCAGACATAGAATCATTCAATAGGAAAAACATAAAATACAAGGATATATTGGCATAGAGGGACATTAAAGTCATTAGTGGTTAGATTCCACAGGCTCTGAAACCAAAGCACATGGATTTTAATATCAAACACTCATATTTGCTGGCTGTGATCGGCTGCGAGTTACATAATGTCTAAGTGCTTCATTTTTCTTTTCTATAAAATAATGAAAGTGATAATACATTCTTCATAGGGTGTGGTAAAGATTAAATGAGTTGATTCTAAGTCCCTAGAAACATACATGATTCATAATAGAAAGCTAGTTATTATTACTTTGTTGTGGCAGAGGTGGGGTAAAACAATTCATATCTCATGACCTTAATCTCAATAGCAGGAATTGCAGGTTCTGATCAAGGAAATCACCACAGAGGGTCTAGCTTAAAGAGAGAGGACAAGGCTTGAAACATCACCCAAATATTGATGATTCATTGGGGCACTGGTCCTCAACTTCCAACTTATAACTTCCTGAAGCCCTTTTAAAAGTATTGCTATTTAGGCTCCAACCCAAGACATTTACATTGGAGTGCCTGGGGGTGAGACCTAGATATGTCTTTGGAAAAAAAAAAATTTCTTAGGTGAACTTCAAGAATAACCACAGTTGACAATCGAGAATAGGAAAAGAATAAATGAAAAAAAAAGGAAAAGAATAAATGAGAAGTCATGAGGACAAACAGATGGCATTTATGGTTATCCCACTCTGCTTTAGTTCCTCTACCAATCCAGCTCTTCTGACTGGAAGATATGGGGTCCAGCATGGTCAGGTTCTAGTGAGGACTGCTCACGTAAGTTGCAGAATGTTGCTTTTGTATCTTATCCTCACGTGGGAGAAGGCCCAGCTATCTCTCTGGGGTCTCTTTTATAAAGGTATTAATCCCATTTATAAAGGCTCTGCCCTCATCACCTCTCAGAAACTCCACCTCCTAGTACCATCACATTGGGCATTAAGTTTCAACATATGAATTTTAAGGAGACCCAAATATTCAGTCTATAACATATACATTGTCAAACGGAAGTGAATGTTACTGAGATTGGGGAGAATACAGAGCTCAGTTTCTTGTCGGGTTAAAAAAAAAAAAAAAAGGCAGACCCAGTAAGGTAATGTACTCTGCAAGCAGAAACAGACAAAGGATGTAGAGTAGGGGGTAATAATGAGGACACAGAGCAGTTTCTGAAGGGGTGGGGGAGTGGGGAAGATGGTTTGGTGATGAGAGAATAGCAGGCATGACAAATTTCAGAAGTTCAGATCTTTTTCCTTGGAGATGGTGTGATTTCAGTGAAAATTAGTTTTAAGATGAACCCTCAAACCTGGGAACTGAGAAAACAAAGCAATAAAGATGAAGGTTATTGGACAAGGCCAATAAAGTGTAAAGTCCTGGAAAACGACAGAATGGGATGGAGAAGAGAGAAAAAGAACTGAAGTCACTGATGGCAGAAGGAAAAGTTGATGCCGACAATGGTATGAGTCAATATATTTGGCAAATTATTGATCATTTTCCAGAAATAAATGATCTTCAGATTATTCATTCACCAGTTCAGAACAAAAATTCAATTATCTCGGGGCACCTGGGTGGCTTGGTGGGTTAAGGCCTCTGCCTGCCTTCCGCTGGGGTCATCATCCTGGGGTCCTGGGATAGAGCCCCACAGCGGCGGCATCGGGCTCTCTGCTCAGCGGGGAGCCTGCTTTCTCCTCCTCTCTCTCTGCCTGCCTCTCTGCCTGCTTGTGATCTCCGTCTGCCAAATAAATAAATAAATAAATAATCTTTAAAAAATTTTCAATTTTCTTTAAGCTTAGTGTGCTTAGTATGTAAGTTGAAAAGAGTCTGGCCATTTTACCCAATGTGTAAATACAGAAGAACTCAATTACCTCTCATCCTCCACAGTAACTGAATTTAAAGTTTCTAAAATCAGAAAAGCTTCTAAGGACATTATTAAGATAATCTGAGAAACTGGAAGTGATAATTTCTGAATGATATTAAAGGCAATTCATGCTTTTACCCTTTCTCCCAATCAACAAACATTATTCTCTTCTTGCTTTCCCCTTTCTACCTTCTGTATTGCGCAAAGAATGAGGGAGGGAGGGAGGAAGGAAAAAAGGAAGGAAGGACGGAAGGAGGGAGGGAGAAAAGAAAAAAAGGCAGGAGGGACTCGGCAAGGTAAAACAAAACAAAAACTCCCACCCGCACCCAGCAGAGAGCGCTGGTGCCACAAACCGCACAACCGCGGAGCCGCTTAGCCTTCTCCGGGTTCTAACCACCAAGAGCAAGGTACACTGAGGTTGTCCCTGTTGGGAGCCCGTAGTTGACTTGCTGTCGCTGAGCAACGGGAGAGTGGGCGGGATCTGCCTTTAGCGTTCGTGCGCGCGACCTGCCAGACGGAAGCGGAAGTGTCGGTGGCGCGCGAGTAGGAAGTGGTGATTCCTGGAATAGAGATGGCCGCGCTTGCTCCGCTGCCCCCACTCCCCCCCCAGTTTAAGAGCATACAGCATCATCTGAGGACGGCTCAGGAACATGACAAGCGGGACCCTGTGGTGGCTTATTACTGTGAGTCTTTCCGAGTCGCCGTGTCCCTCCTTATCCTCCGGAACCCACACACCACCCCTTGGTTTTTAAGGCAGGCCCCGCCCCTTCAGCTTTAGACCTGAGCTTTGACCTCTGGCCTTCCCTGGGAACACAGTGGAGCCCCGCCCTTTTCAGGGTTTTCCTCCCCCTCACGAGCTTTCCCCTCCTCCCCTGCCGCCAGCCCCAGAGAGGCAAAACTTAAAAGTTGGTGTTTGCCACCTCTTTAGTCTTGTGCTTAAGTATTCCTAAACTGGCTACCTGGGCACTTGAGCTAACACGCTGTCTTAAGGTGTTGTGTGTGTACTCAAGAGTGTCTCCTGTATCGAAAATAACCTGGATGTTTAAGCAATTGTATTGGAGCTAAAACGAAGCTGTGTCCCAAGGACAGTAATGATGTGGACAGAAGGAAGGTAGACTAATTGAAAACATAGTAATAAGGGCAGGTTAAGTATGACTACAGGCAAGCCCATTGAAAAACTCATAAATGGTGAAATGGAGACTAGTAGTCTTTGAATTGAAGTAGCCCTTGAATTTGACCATTTTCCCACCAATGCGAATTTTTTGTCTTGACTTCTTTTAATAATACTTGGGTTTGAGACATTTAATAGGAATACTGTGGTTGATTGTGAGACATACAGTCTACAGTTGGAGAACAGATTAGGTTGTTCAAACTTCTCTTTGCAGTAGTTTTATGTAAACTTTAAACTTGACTGCAAATAAAAAGAGTGACCAAGCAACTATAATCTTCTATAAAGGGTTTTTAGCGTTGAAATACTCGGTATAATGTTTCCTCTGCTGTGAACATTGTGAGGTTCGCTAAAATCTGGTCTTCTGTCTTCCCTGTCATACTCTAGTACCCCATTTTCATTTCTCAAGTGTACAAGGCCCTTTTAAACCTCCATGTTCTTAGTTCCTTGGAATGTCTGTCTTTTTTTTCTCCACTTCGCAAACTCATGATTCAAGATCTAACTCCAATGTAATCTCTTCTGTAGGCAGTACGTTGATTACTCTCTAGGCTCTCTTTCATTTTATTCAAGTCATACAGTATTGTTTCCATTATATATGTTCTTCCAGTTCCTCAAGTAGGGACTATTAATCATTTATTCACCTTGTATTTATTGAGTTTCTTCCTGTGTATCAAGCATTACCAGGCACTGTGACTATAGTTCATGGAGCTTGTAGACGTGTGGGGAAGAGGGGATTAAACAATAAAATGAGTATATTATATGGAATATTAGAAGGTTTTGAAGAAAAACAAAGCAGGGAAAAAGAATAAGGAGTACTAGGAATAGGGTAGAAGGGGGTGAAGAGGGGATTTCACTTTCAAGGTACTCATGGAATACTTCACTGAGTTCATATCTGAGCAAAGACTTGAAAGGAGTGAAAGGCAGGCTTTGCATCATTGGAAAAGAGTATTCTCAATAGAGGGAATAACATGCAGAAGTCATGAGGCAGGGGCTTGCTTGAAGGAGGATCAAGGAGCCCATTGTAACTGGAATGGTTAGAAGGGTGAGAAACGTGATATGATAAGGTCAAAAAGGTGCTTTTTTATAACAGTGAAGTTGGAACCCTTATTCCTCTCTAAAACTAACTGCTATTCATAAGCTCCGTATTATATACCTTTGTGAATAGCCAGGGGCTTTTATTTTCTGTGTCATCATCCTCTTCCTTCTGCTATTTCTTTCTAAATTTGCCCCAGTTTCCTTTATTTAAAAAATTACATTTTAAAAAAGCTCTCACTGTGACATTGTCCTAAAGTTATAGTTTTGTCTGCCTAACCTCAAAGTTAAGCTTGAAATAGTCGTTTGTGTTGTCTTTACCTTCCTATCACATAGAGCCTTTTCAGCTCATTGCAGCCTGCTTTTCATCCACTTTTTTCACTGAAACTGCTCTCGGCTGGGCATAGACAAACATGTTCATTGTTAAATCCAGTGGTACTTACAAAATACTTTTTGTTATAAAACATATGCATATTAAAGAACACATACAATGTGTTTATACAGCATAAGGAATAATAAAATGAACACCAAGGTACCCACCATATTTAAAGTTATTAGACTTTTTAATTTTCGCCAATCTGGTGAGCATGAAATTGAAGCTAAATTTGCAATTCACTGTGTCTTAATGAGGTTGAGCATCTTTTCATATGTTAATTACCATTTGTGATTCCCCTTTGAAATACCTATTTATTGCTTTTGTTCATTTTTTTATTTCAGTGCTTGTCTTTTTCTTAAATGTAGATAATACTCCTTTGTTACATGCATGGCAAATGTCTTCTCCAAGTTCATAGTTTGATTTTTCACTCTATTCGTGAAGTCCTTTGGTGTTCAAAAGTTCTTAATTTTAAAGTATAGCCAATTTATCACTTATAATTTATGTTCTGATTTTCTAGGACTTGATTTCTTTTCATCTGCCTTCTTTAGGACTGACTTTGGCTTCCTGGATTTACAGATGGGTGCCTTTCATAAATTCTGGAGAATTTTCTACTATTATCTGTTTAACTATTCTCTACTGAAATTTTGATTAGACATGTTGGACTTTTCTCCTTTATTTGTCTCAGTGTTTTCATAGTTTGCATCCCTTTGTCTCTCTGTGCTACATTCTGTATAATTTCTTTAGGTCTGTGTTCACCTCCACATATCCTATTGTATCACCCATTTATTGAGTTTCTGTTTCCTATTTTATTTCTCTTTTTTTGTTGTTCTCTTTTTTTTGTTGTTGTTTTTAAATCAGCATAGCCATTTCTGATAGTCTTTTGTTACTATATTTCTTAAACACTCTTATTTCTTTAAATGTTTTAAAAAGCTTGTTTAAATTTGCTCTCTCATAATTCCTGTAACTGCCATATATGTGGGTCTGATTTCTGTTGTATAACAGAAGACCGCTCATGGTAACTTGTTGTGATTTGTGCTCTACACGTACCATCCAGTGTTCTTCAAACCTCAGTATGAAGAAATTCTACAGGAATCACCTCCCCAATTCTCATCTGTTTCTTCTCTGACAAAGCTCCTTTGATCAGGGTAGCAAAGTAGTATGCTACTTCTCTTTTCCCACATCCTGATCACAAATGCTCTTCTACTTTAAAGAAGAAAAGCATGCTCTCATGTATCATGAGTATTTTTTATGGCATATTGCCCTGGGAAGGAATGTGGAAAACCTTCCAGGGTGTTCAGAAAAAGGGACAATTCAAATTACTGGTGTAGTGAAGTCTGTGTTAATTAAGGTATTAAGGAGAGCATCCTTTCCTTTCCTGTTTTATATGGAAGAAAATTGGAGCCAAGAATAAGCCTTTATTTGAAAATGCAAAGCATGAGAAAGGATGTCAAAGCAACATTCTAATTTGGGGAGTGAGGACAGAACATTTTATAAGGGGGAAGAGAAGGAATTGTCCTTAGATATTAGTAGCCATTGCTTGATCATTTGGGATTTTATCCAGAGGGGTAGAGAGGAACAGTTTGGGACCAGAGTCATGTACAAGAGACTATGAAAAGGTTTAACTGTGGGGAGGAGGACATGGAAGGACCACATTGGAAAAGTCTTTTTCCAAAGTCTCTTACACTTACAAATATATCTGTTTAGGGTAGAGCCTCATGTTAAAACCAGGCTGTGTTGTATTGTTCTGAATTCCCTAAATGTAAGAGTTATCATGAAATGACCTAACCTTTACATTTTGTATTCATTATTTTAAAGAATATCATTCCTGATCTAAGAGCCAAACCAAAGAGAAATGCTGAAGTGGGTAGTGCCTTGTTTCATCCAAGTGACTTACAGATCTGTGGCTTACTGGAATTTTGGAATTAGAATTCAGAATGAAATGAGGTGAAAGCAGACATGGCTTAACATATTTATTCAAATTGGAGAATTATGTGATATTTTTCTGAGAAAGTAAGCCTCCATTGGCCGGCTGGTTTGCCTTTAACAGCAGGTTTTGCCATTAATATTCTGTGGTAGACATTCTCAAATTAAATGAGTGTAATCATCAGCTCTGAGGTATTTTGTTTTTTTCAGAAATACATTTAAAACAAGTGATAAGAGAAAGACGTTTAAATTGGTTTCGGTTTCGGGTTGTTTTGTTTTGTTTTGTTTTCTTTGCCAGAGGATGTTGAAAAACAGTATTTCAGTTTTCCTAATCCTGTCAGTGTCTTAGAATAATCCTGTCTCAATGTCATGAAAGAAAATGATGAATCTGTAAGATTTTTTTTGTATTGCTTCACAAAATTGAGAAAATGAATAACTAATGAGGGATGACAAGTCCTTTTCTAGTTTTAAAACAAATTTTGAGGCTGACCTATGTGAAATGTCAGGTAAGAGATGATTAAAAATAATATTTGATGATAGGTAATTATATGCTTTTTAGCCTATAACCCAGAAGGAATTAAAAGAATTCAGTGATTTTGATGTGATAAAACTTCCATTCTCATCTGCTGTTTTATGTGAATGAATTTTCTCTCATCTTAAATTTGTAAAAATGAAAGTGGGAACAGAACCAATGCTCTACTCTGGTTCTGTATGATAGTAAATCATATTGATTCCTATATACACAGTTTAGCTCATTGTAAGATGCATTTCCAATAAATTTTACCTTCTTTTTAATGATTATTGAAATGTGTAACATTGATATGTTTTGATCAATTATGCATTACAATAATTACGTAATTTTAATGCTTAGAGGAAATCCAGAGAAAAAATTTTAACACTTAGTATCTTATCTCACAGGAAATTTTGTTAAATGTAAACTTCAATTTTCATACATTTTTTGTTGTTGTTGTTGTAGAGAAGTATAATCAAGTTAGGATTTTGAGCATACAAATACATTCTTTTGTAATAAAATTCATTAGGATATGTAAATGGAAGTACAGGTTAAAGACAAAATGTATTATTTTTGATGCTTAAAGAGCTTTGTGTGTTTTTAGAATTATATCAAATTGTTATACAATTGAAAGAATGATAGAAATTTTAGACGTATATATTTGATGTACAGAAATTACATCTTTTATACTTGCTTAAACTGATGAAAAGTGATAAATAGCAACTTAAAAATGTGTGAAGAGATAGATTTTTATAATTTTAGTGCAGTGTTCTAAATTCCTACAGCAAAGAATTTTTGGTGAGAAAAAAAAATCAAGATTATTTTGCTAAAGTACTTGCTGACTGGTAAAGCTCCATTCTGTCTTTTGCTTCTAAGGCTCTATGTATGCTGCTGCTCTTTGCCTGGAATCCCTTGACTTCTTCTTAACCTGGTTAGCTTACTCTTACTGATTCAGTACAAATTACATTTTTTGTAAGCTGCTTTTCATTACCTCATAGGGATGGTATGTCTGGAAGTTGTTCCAGTGTGCCTCTCATCTTAATTAAATTGTGTTATAAACACTGATTTACCTTTTAATCTTTTGGATTCTCCTGGAGGACAGGGAGGGATTAATATCTTGTTTTCTCTCACCACCTGGCACATAACTGACTTTCATAAATATTTAATACATGCCATCTCTCTAAATGTTACTAATATTTCACTAGAGTGTAAGCTCTATGAGAGTAAGAAGTATGTCTTATGTTGATGATCTTTGAATTTCTAACTCTTCATATCTAAGACACAGTGGATGTGTGTAAATTTTGTCTATTGATTGAATAGATGTACTATATAGTAACTATAGTAATTTATGGCTTTTTAAAATGTTCTAATTACAGTGAGGAAATGCAATGGAAAGAATCCCAGTGCTCTGTATTTTATAACTTGCCCTACTGTGTTTATAATGAGTTTTAGATTAAGTCATAGGTATGGTCTCAGGATGTACCCATTGTGCCTCCTCCATTTCAATTATATGATTTCCAAAAATGATTTATCTCTGGCCTTAGTGTGAATAATCTAGTGTTCCATTATTTTTTAATTGTGACCTTAATATTTCTATATTTCTTTGTTGTTTGGTCTTTTGTTTTCTTTTTAAATCAGGAATGTATGTTAAAATGTGTATCAAATTGCTTTTTTTCACTATTTGTGCAAGTGCTAGTATGCTTATGCTTACTTCTTTGAACTTATTATTGTAGTATGTAATAAAAAAATAGTAAATGTTCTCCTACTTGAAACACCCCTCCATTCCTGGAAAGAGTCCGTTAGGTTTTTTTTTTTTTAATTAAACTTATTAATTTGAGGTAATTGTAAAGCCACATGAATTTGTCAGAAATATACAGAAAGATCATGTGCTTTACCTGGTGTCTTTTAGTAGTAGTAACTTGCAAAGCTATACTGAAATATTATGACCAGAATATTGACATTGATAAAATCCACCAGTCTTATTCATACTTCCCCAGTTTTATGTTTGTTGCTGTGTGTGTGTTATTTAGTTCTAAACAGTTTATCAGGCATGGGTTCCTATATCACCATAGTCAAGATAGAGAACAGTTCCCCAAGAATCACTTGTTACTTTTTTGTAGCCACACCCATCTTGTAGCCACACCCATCCCTCAACCCTAAGCCACCCCCTCCTGGCATTTGGTGTGTCACTATTTTTTATTTTAGTCCTTCTGATAATTATGTTGATATCATGGCTTTAATTTTATTTACCTGATGGCTACTGAAATTAACATCTTTTCTTGTGTTTATTACTATATGTATATCACCTTCAGCATATTGTCTTTTTGCCCCTCCCCCTTTTTTGTGTTTACTTGGTTTTGAGAGTTTTTAATACATTGTATTACTAGTCCTTGTTTTGCAAATATTTTCTCCTAGTCTGTAGCTTCTCTTTTGTATTCATAACAGGGTGTCACAGACACAGTTTTAATTATGTAGTACCCTGTTTATCAGTTTTTCTTTTCTTATGTCATGCTGTTGGTGTAAACTCTGTATATCATGTATTTTTCTTAATGTCGTAGTCTATTTTTTCTGTTTTTCTCCTGCAAGAAGAGTTCCTACGTAATACTGATTCAGCCCTTTTTTTTTTAAATGTGTTACCATTGTCAGATTTTCAGTAACCGTATGATGCTAGCTTCCTTAATATTGTTATGAAGGTTCTCATATCTGATATGGATTAAAACACAGATTTATCTCTTTTTTTTAGATTAAAGAAAAGTAATTGATGAAGCAGAACTTTCTGCTTTTGGGGGGAAATTATTTTTTATATTGATCAGTTTCTTCAATTTGAAATATTTTTGGCCTAGTATTGATATATTAAATAACATTTTCTGGACTATCTCCCATTTCTGTCAGGTGTGAAAATTTATTAGCTAGAAATTACAAATTTTTTAAAAGAGCACGAGCTGGGGTAGGGGCAGGGGAGAAAGAGAGAGAGCAGCAGACTCCCCACAACCCTGAGATTAGGACCTGAGCCAAAATCAAGAGTTGGTTACCTAACCGTCTGAGCCACCCAAATGCCCCAGATTACAAATTTAACCTTTCTCAATTCCCTCATATGTCTCAGTCATTAAATTTTTAAAATTTTACTCGTCTACTCAGTTTCTTTGGTATATCATGGCCTCATCTTATCCCTAATTACTGACAGAGCTTCCTAGTTTCTACTTCAAACAGATAATCCCTTTAGCTGCTAGGAAGATCTGCTTTAAGTGCTTAGTTTAAAAAAAAAAAAAGTAAAAAGAATAATAGAGTTGCCTGGAAACATTTAGAAATTCTGTATGGCACAAACAGTATTAATTTAAAAAAACATTGCAAGGAAAAATATTTCCAGTAGATGAGACTGGAATCCCTGGTATATAAAACACTCATACAAAACTCTTTTATAAGAAATAAGATCCTTGTAGATAAAGGGACAAAGAGCATGTATGTTTAACTACTAAAGGAAGGAATGCTAATTATTAACATTGAGCTTAATTAGTAATGTAAATTAAAATTGCTTACTTTTTTTGGTTGTAAAGTTGTAACTCAGTGTAGATGAATATTTGGTGAAATCTCCACTGACAAGGCTGTGTGACTTGGTACAAAGTTTTGGAAAATATTTTGGCAAAATGGAATTGTAAAAACATATATATAATTCAATAATTATAGTTTTGGAAAGTTTTTGCTTAGGAAATAATCACAAATATACTGAGAGTTTTATGTAGAGTTCTCTGGATGATTATTTATGCATTTGTGAAAAATGCAAAACAACCAAAATATATGTCATTGTGGAAATGGCTAATTAAGTTACAGCAGATCTACTGGGTGGAAAGTAATGTAATCAGTTAAGAATTACAAGTCATCTTTTGTAACATGGGAAGAAGTTTATTTGAAAATGCAGGATATAAAATTATATGTATAATATGAATTGAACTTTTTAATATGTATATACTTGGAGAAAAAGATTGTGGCTTTTGGGTTCATGGATAGTGTTTTCTTTTGATTGTCTTTTTTATTTTCTGTTCTCTAAGTGAACGTGTTCCATACCATAAAAAATGCAAAAACAAAAGCTTTATTAAGGACAGATTGATTTTTAAAAGCCACCTATTGTTGCTCCATATATAAGTGCCCTTAGTGATTTGAACCCTGAATCATCTATAGCAGTTCTAATCAAGCTAAATTTTACTGTTTCTGGAACCTTGCTCATTTTCTCTTGTCTTTAAGCCTTTCAACATTGTATTTCCTCTGCCTTGACAACTGTTTCCTTCCCCACCACCCTCACTCCACTTTATCCTTAGGTACCAGCTTGAATGTTACCTTTTCAGGGAGGCCTTCTCCTAAACTTGGAAAAGTACTTCCTTTTTGTGTCCTCATTGTGTTTTGTAAGGCTACCTTAATTGCTTTTCATTTATCTACTATGTTTTCCAGAGTTTAAACTTCAGACTTGCACCCTTCTGGGGGCTTTTTATTTATTTACTGTGCCTTATAGTGCTGGACCACTGGAGATAGTTACAGAGTAAAGAAAAGGTGCTCAAAAAAATGTTTGTTAAATTACCTGGATTTTAAGGCAGCAGTGGTCCCTAGAGGGAACTATTGCCACACAGATGTCACTGAATAAAGAAACCAGACAACTAACATTCATGTAGCTTTCGGCATTTGTAACAGTGCTTTCTTTCAGGATATCTGATTTGAATCCCGCAGTCACCCTGGTTCTTATGTTAGTAAGTAATGGAACCAGGAACCAAATGGCAAATGCTAGATGAGAAATAGTTATATGGAAAATTGTTGACAGTAAGTATTAATTAGAAAACCAATTATGGAGTGAGTGAGGGTAAAGGGCCGAGTCAAACTGACGAAGAATCAAAGGGGGGCAGAAAGGCAGTGCAGTAATCTGGGAGATTTCTAATAAGTGAAGAGTAGAAAAGGAGGATAGGCTCGAGTTATTAACATAACTTAGCAACATGTGTGTGTCTCTTTTTTTTTTCCTTTAATGAAGCCAGAAAATTTTTGAGTCTCTGCTAAATATGGGCACAGTATGATACACATTTTGATTCTGTTAGGTTTGGTGTTATAGATAAAGCTAAACCCATAAAGATTCCTTCCATTGAGATTGGTTTAACCAAATATTTAGTTAAACATAGTTTCAAGTGTGATTTTTCAGAGTTTCCTCTAGGGGGTGACAGTGTATAATTAACAGACTGAATGAAGGCGTGTAAGTGCTCTTTGAGGGTCATTTGTTTATATAATCACTGGAAAATGAAATACAATCATTCAGGAAGTTGTAAATAGGTATGGCCATTTTAATTCTGAGATATTACAGGACCTACAGTGTAAAATTTTAATTTAGTTTAAAGGCTAAATAATACTGGATTTTTTTAATGGATGTGTTAAGTTAGATAGATTTTAGGATTAATAATCAGTTGCCTATTATTTTTTCTGTAGTTAATCACACAGAAATTGGATCTTTTAAAGCCAAGCAGACAAACTTAACTAAACCAATAAAAAATAAGCAATTTTCCACTTTTTTACTGTTTTCTGAATCTGTGATTAATTGAAGTCCATTGTTCTGTTGTCTCAGTACTTATTTTTTATTAGGCTGACTCAGGATACTTTACTATAGCAGTGACAGGTTAATAATGAAAACACAAAAGGCTAGATACCTGTTTATCCATTAACAGTCCATTTATTTACCTTATATTTGTTTTTGCAGACATGCTGGGAACATGAGTTCTGTTTTGTAAAAATTGGTCATTTTAATAGTTAATCCTATTTTTGAGTAAAGTAAATCAGTTTTTAGACTCTCAGCCTGTCCCTAAAGTTAAAGGGACAGGATCAGTGGTGTCAAGTAATTTGGCCACTGTCATTATCTTTCTTTGGCATCCATGCAAATTTTAAAGTGTCTTTGGTAAGGTTCATTTTTTATGACAGTTATGTTTGATGTTCAAAGTGAAAACTGGCTCTCTAGCAGCATGTTGCTATATAAGAGGTTTCGTTGCTTAAGTTCCTGCTTTCATTCAATCTGTCATTTATTTTTCTGTGGCTTGTCTAGGTTTTTCGGTTGTTAGATTTTTTTTGTTTTGTTTTGTTTTTTTAAAAGATTTTATTTATTTGACAGAGAGAGATCACAAGTAGGCCGAGAGGCAGGCAGAGAGAGAGGAGGAAGCAGGCTCCCTGCCTAGCAGAGAGCCCGATGCGGGGACTCAATCCCACGACCCTGAGATCATGACCTGAGCTGAAGGCAGAGGCTCAGTGAGCTGAAGGCAGAGGCTTAACCCACTGAGCCACCCAGGCACCCCTGGTTGTTATATGTTTTTGAACCTTAGTTACTGATTCTCTTTGGAAGCAATTCAGATTCTGTTGTGCCTCCACTATGGGCTTATTAGATATTCCTCTTTGTTTTATTTTTTTAGTGGTTGCTTTAGCATTCATGTTAACTTATCATAGCCTATCATCATATAACATAACACCTCACATTCAGCATAAAAACTTTATTTTCTTTTTCCTCTCCTGTCCTTTGCCTATCATTGTCACACCTTTTACTTATCAGTATGTCATAAGCCCATAAACCCTAATCTACGTTTTAATTTCTTTAGTTGTCGTTTTTAAAAAGAAATTTATAAAATGAAATAAAATTTGAAATATTTTCCCACATAATCTGGTATCATTTTTCTGTCATGTTGAAGAGCTTTACAAGTGAATTGTTGATTCACTTGAATCAAGTGAATTCTTTCAATTTCTATTGTTTAAAACAAGCTTTATTTCATACTTATTTTTGAAAGATAGTTTTGCTGGGTAAGGAATTTTAATTTTTCTGTTTTATATTTTTCTTCAGCATTTTTTTCTTTTCTTTCTGTTTTTTGATATTTTTTCCTAACTCAGTGAAACTCTGATCTTCTATTTTCTTTTTTTTTTTTCCTTCTTTGAGTAGTTTCTGTTGCTACATTCTGAAATCAGTCTTTTGCGGTGTCCTGTCCAGTCAGTTTTTCATTTCAGAAATTTTTCATATCCAGACATTCCATTTGTGTTCCTTTGTTTTTGTTTTTTGTTATTGTTGTTGTTTTTTAAGATTTTATTTATTTATTTGACAGATGTAGATCACAAGTAGGCAGAGAGGCAGGCAGAGAGAGGAAGGGAAGCAGGCTCCCTGCTGAGCAGAGAGCCCAATGGCAGCCTGGATCCCAGGACTCTGGGATCATGACCTGAGCCAAAGGCAGAGACTTTAACCCACTGAGCCACCCAGGCGCCCCATATGTGTTCCTTTGTGCATGTTTTGTTTCTCTCCTCATTTTATTCATGGTTTCCATTAAATACTTGTTCATGATTTCCAAGTGATTTAATGTCACTGCTGTTTCTGTCATTTTGTCATTGTTCAGTCTTAATTGGGCTGTACACATTCTCCTGCTTATTTGCCATCTATAGTAATTTTTGATTGGTTGCAGGATATAGTGAAGTTTAAGTTCTTGAATGTCTGGATATTATGGCCTTTGAACAGATTTGATCTGGCCATCAATTAAGTTAGTTGCAGTTAAGTGTGATATGTTCGTGTCTTTGTTTTTAGTTTGCGGGCAAGTCTAAAGTAGCTTTAAGGACAGGATAATCTCCCACTACTAAAGCATACCCTACCATTTGGGGTCTCTACTGAATATCTTGGGTAGGCATTTAGAACTCTTCACCCTGGTTGCAACTTGAACACGTCCCAGCTTTGGGGACGGTCCAGCTCACAGTTTCCACTCATTCTGTCTGACTTTGTGGAGTTCTGATCTACGTGTGCATCTCATAGTATTCAGTTTAGCCTCTAGTTTATCCCTGTACAGATTTCTGGGATGTCTCTACTGCATGGCTTCTCTTCTTCAGAATTCTGCCTCTCCACCTACAGCTCCTTCAGTCATTCTAAGCTTTAGTCTGTTTTCTCAGCTCTATTGAACTGTATTCTCCTTGAGGCTCCCCATCCCCCTACTCCTTAGTTTAGAATGTGCCTCCAGGAAGAATACTGGACTGATCATTGGTGTAGTCATCTCAATTTGTTTCCTTTCTCCTGGTGTCATAGTCTTCCCATCTATTTCTATTTGTGAAAAAGTGGCTCATACATTTCGTCTAGTTTTTTGTTGTTTATGGTGGAATGTCAAGTCTAGTTATTCCATCATGGCCAGAATTAGAATCTGGTCTCATTTTAGTAGTCAAGTAGTCACTTAGCTTTTGCTCTGTACCAGCATAATCTTTTAGTAAGAACTCAGAATAGCTCACTTTTTCTTAAAGCTACTATATTACGACAGGAGCTCCAAAAACAGTTGTTTAATGAAGGAATGAGCAGTGTAAATATCCTTTATTAGTAGATACTCATTCACAGTTTACTTTTTATCTTTGATTCAGAAGTCCCTTCACAAAAGCTAATACTAACCATACAGTAAGTATTTACAGTATGCTTTTGAATAGGATAGTATTTTCAGTTCTGTTTGTTGGGATAAAGTCTTTTAAACATAAGTTGAAATCATAATGATTCCTATTTGAGTGCCATGTTTATTTAACCTATCAAAGCATCTATCTTCATAATTGCTTCTATATATCTTTTTTGCGTGTTTATAGCTTGCATTTCATAGTTTTATATTTCTTATGTATAAGCAAGGATGTGTTAGAATGTTAATGTTTAGATTTTATGGAACTTCGAATTATACATACCTTCAGGATTAGTAAATATTTATCTCCTAAATGCCTCACGTTAAATTAAAGTTAGGTTGGAAAGTATTTAATCCTTTTGCAAATGTGCCTCATTACTCATCTTCAAATAATATTTATTCATAAAAATAAACACATTTCCTTGATGAAATAAATCAAATATATTTTCTTATACAAGATTTTAGCTACATATTTATTCTGTTTTAGTAGGTAATTTTCCATGTTAGACATTAATTTTTCATCATCCTGCTGCTGCTACAGTGAATTACTTGTCTTGAACTCCATATGAAAGTAATTCTTTTTTTCCATCCTTTATGGCAGAAAGATCTTCCGATGTACTTATTAATTTTTCAAGTAGATTTAAGGCCTTTTTGCTTTTAATAATATTAAAAATGTATCAGAAGATATTTTTCTGTATTTAACAAGTAAACCACATGAGATATTAAAAAATGTTAAAGCCGGGCCATTTTCATCCTAAGTATTTCCAATTATGAGGTGATTCTTCCCAGTTCTTTAATTAAAGGTGTTATGTAATAATGTCCTAGTAATTGCAAAGACCTAAATATGCATGTAAACCAAGAAAGAAAATGTATGTGGGTGAAACCAGTTAACTATATTATTATTACATTGTATTTCAGGTAACAGCCATCTGTGTTAAGGTAATGTTTAAAGGATGGGAGCTGAGCCTTGTTTTTATTTGTGTGGTGAGTGAGAATGATAATGGCTGTGGTGATATGAATTGAGAATAATTTGATTTTTGCTTCAAAGTAGATACAGATATTCTCCATTTTTATTGTAAACAATAGAAGTAGTTAAAAATGATAAGTAGAAACTGAGAATTATACTTTTTACATGTGAATAAGTCAATTAAATCACTTGGTAACAAGAAAAGTGCCTGATTAATTTCTGTAGTCCTAGATGGCTTCCACTAAAGCCAATGTAAACCTAATAATTGGACTCCTTTTTTCAACCTGTCTGTGCTGAATAGCCATTTATCTCCAAAGTTGGTTCACCAACTACACTCAACAACCTACACTCCATGGACTGTAGGATGCATACAGTGTTCACTACTCTGTTAGGAAGATGGGAGAAAGACCTCCTAGGAACATGAAACTGTGCTGTGTTTCCTCACATTATAATGACATCCTGTTGGCTAACAGTATATATAGGTAGTGAATAATTAATTAATGTCCATTAAATTTTCTGTGCATGTTTTTGGGTGAGGTGGTTGTTTAAGAGATTGATGTATGTTTGAAATAGTCATTTGGGAGGTTGGGAAGGCAAGCATTAAGCTCATTTGAGGTTGATAATTATGATATTTATAATGGTGCTCATCTGCCAGTGGTCTCTATTGCTTATATATAGGCATAGAGAAAGAGGATAGATGGGTTTAAATAATGAGTGTCCTTTTGCCAGAGGAACATAGTAAAAAAAAACTTAAGGAACTTAAGGGGTAAGGGCAGTAAAGTTCTAGAAAAATATAAAATCAAAGTTGGTTGCAGAGATAAGTTAAAGAAGAAAAGACTGATTTCAATAAAGAAATAGATACCAGTGAACTGGCCACCTGTTGTAATAGGCGTAGTTTCAAGTTGGAAAAAAATGGAAATTGTGTTTAGATTTGGTGCTTAATATACTGATTTTGGAAGTAGAGCAGTTTGAGATTGTGATTTAATCATGGAGTGAGCGGCTTGTATGGGAGAGTGCAATTATTAAGGTCAGCTAGAATTGAGAACATTGTTTTGTGTATTAATTTGGATTAGATTTGCTTTCTTATTGCTGAAAATCCAAAATAACAATAGCTAAGTCAGATAAGAACTCCCTCATTTAAAACAAAGTCTGATGTTGGCAGTACCCAGAACGTGTCAATTCCATGAAGTCATCAGGGACCCAAGTACTTTCCAATTTCAAATTACAAGCAAACACATGATTACCATTTCCAAGGTTGCCTTGTGGTCTAAGATGTCTAGTAGTGTTTTAGCTGTCTATTTTAGGCAGCGGGAAGGAGAAGAGGGAAAGGGTCAGTAAGATCTTTCCCCTGCCGTCATTTCCCCTTTACGATTACTTCCAGAATTCTCTCCCAACAACTTCTGATAACATGGTACCAGTCTAATTGAATGGCCATATCTGGCTTTGAAGAATACTGGGAAATATACTATTTTGGCTAGGTACATTACAACCCCCTTTAATAGTTTAGGGGTCTCATTAGCAAAGAAGGTAGGAAGAAAGAATGTGGGCAGTTAGTAGTCTCTGCCACAAGTATTAATTATCCATGTGAACAGCAAATTTTCAAGATGGTGGAAGGACAAGGAAGGACCCTGAGGTCCTCGGTCAGTTACAAGCATTAACAAGAGCAGGTAGAAGAGAGGGGCTTAAGCTTTAGACCAGTGTGTTTAGAAGATATTGAGAGAATACTATAAGTAGCAATGGAATGCAAAGAAAAAACAGTCATGCTTGTCAATCCTGATGTAGAAAAAATATAAGAGGATTGCTTCCAGTGATATCTAGGGTTTAGTTAAGGCAGAGGGAGAAGGAATTTGCTGATTATAAAGCAGTAATTCCAGGAATTATGGTAAAAGAATGGGGCCCTGTGGAAGAGGGATGGGCTAGGTTGGGATAAGAAAATATAGTTTATAGATGAGAGGAGAAAGGATGTAATGAGTAGTGATTTTTAACCTTATGATCACCTATCCATATGAGTTAAAGAAATTAATCTCTAATTATGTAAATGTACAAATACTATATTATAAAAGTACTACCTGTATTATTAAAGATGCAAAAACAGAAATTTTTTAAAGAATGATTAAAAATTATCAGTAGAAATGCTGATTTTCATTCCCACACTCTAGTCAGTTATCTTGTCAATCCCTGGGTCCCAAAGGCCACAGTTTCAATATAGCATAGGGTAGGGACTCTGCCAGCAACCTGGCATGGAATTGATCCCTACTCTGAAGCAGAAGCTTTCCTCTTAAAAATAAGAGCAAGAACACATAAAATTCTTGCTAAAATTTTGGTAATACAGCAAGACATAGCAAGAGTAAATTTGGAGAAGGAAAAAGTGAATTACCAGTTAGAGATACTATCATGTGCTAGAGGTGGCATTTGATCTGTGATCTCAGCAAATCAAATAACCAGGAAACATAAAAAGGAAAAATAGGCACTGGGTGGCTCAGACAGTTAAGTATCGGACTCTTTATTTCAGCACAGGTCATGATCTCAGGGTCATGGGATCAAGCCCAACATCGGGTTCTGTGTGTGTGCTCAGTGTGTAGTCCACTTGTCCCCCCGTCTCTGCTATTCCCCCCCCCTTGCATGTGCACACTTTCTTCTCTTTTCTCTCAAATAGTCTTTTAAAAAATGATTTTTTAAAAAGTAAAAATATATTAAAGAGGGAACCACAAAACCATTACAGAAAGGTTGCATCATTTTTTGTGTATTTGAGATAGGTGCCCGTAACTTGTAGAGGAGAGGAAATGCAAGTTAAAGAGTTAAATTTGAAAAATTAAAACCATAGGAAAAACTAGAAAAATCATGTAACTGAATATTTAGCCCCTTCAAGATAAAAGAACTTTTCCAAGCTTGGAATTTACGGGGAGGGGGGGAATAATAGCTTTGCGTACATAGATATTTCATGTCTCTGTGTTTTAAAACAGCATTCAGAAATTGAAAGATGGCATGATATTTGCAGCCAGTATGTTTGCTTTCGAAAGAGCTCATGTGATTCACTGTAGAAGAAGAAATGCAACAAAAACACTGGGAGAAGAAACCTGAACAGCTCACAAAGAAGTGTTAGGGAGTTCAGTCAGTTATAAGAAGAAAAGGAGCTAAGACGGGCACAGATCTTAAACAGCTCAAAAGATGTGACTGGTTTAAAAGGAGAAAGCGATCAGCCATGCTTTAGGAGTTATGGGGTGGGGGAGGGTGATTAAAGCCTTAGAGACAAATGGGTAAAGGACCTAGCCATGTTGCTTAAAGAAATATATATATGACTGGTTAAAAGTAGAAGAAAGAAAAAGAAAATTTGGTCACATTGTTATCAAAGCAAGAGACATTTAAAATGAGTATTTTGTTTGTTTGTTTTTTAAGTTAGAATTTGGTTTTGGGTCACAGTGATGCCCAGTGCTGGCTGGTGTGCAGAGAAAGCAAAAGCACCTTGCTTTTTATACTGTGTGGCAGTGTAAATCTGCACAGTACTTTTGGAACTCCTTTTTTTTTCTCTTGTTAATAACTAGATGGATCAAACCCTGAAATTTGATAATGTGAAAATAAATGCATTAACAAATTAAACACCCAACTCTGTAATAGGAGGTAATCCAAAAAGCCTAAGTATTAAAAAGTAGTTTCTTCAAATAAAGCTTTTAGAATTAAAAACACAATAAATAACTATAGCATGTGTATCTTAATACATTTTTAAAGAAGATACCATCGAGTAGCCATAATTGAATTGGAAATCTTGAGAGTACCTAACAGATACCCAAGCTATGTTTTAAAGCTCTAGTAAATAAAAAAGTGATAGGCCAGTAGACTAATGAAGCAGGATAGACAATATACAGAATTGGGCCTTTTTATCCCATGGAAGCTTAATATATGATAATGAATGATAAAAGTGGCATTTAAATCAGTGGGGCAGAATGAGCTATTCTTTCATCCATGTATTTATCTATTCAGAAAATGTTTATTGAAGGCCAAGCACTATCCTACATGCCAGGGGTACATCAGCAAACCAAATAGACTGAAATTGCCATCATCACAGAGTTTAAATCCGAGTTGAAATAGAGACAGTAGATTAATAAGTAGAAGATGATTACGTGCTGAAAGAAAAATAAAGCAGGGAAGGGGGATGGTGTTCATAAGATGCCATCTGAGGGGAGAAACATATTCCTCCTTTATACAGTGTAAAGAACTGCCACAAGACAGTTTGTTGAAAAGCAATCAACCCAATAGAAATTTAGCATATTGTTTTTCTTTTATTTTGATAGCTACTCCTAACTCATGAAGGTGGATATAGAGCTATCCAGTAAATATGCAGTACTTTTTTAGTAGTGAAA
Source organism: Mellivora capensis (assembly GCA_004024625.1). Taxonomy (NCBI): domain Eukaryota; kingdom Metazoa; phylum Chordata; class Mammalia; order Carnivora; family Mustelidae; genus Mellivora; species Mellivora capensis. The sequence goes on from PISX010003564.1 coordinate 43,933, forward strand.
ATGAAATACCATGTAAAATCTTGAGACTGATAAGTTCAATAATACCAGGCTTTTTTGTTTGCTTTTGTGGGTTTGAGGAAATGGTGCTTGCATATGTTGGAACTATAACTGCATTTTGATAATCTGTTTTGGAGGACAGTTTAAGAGTAGCTCTCAAAGGTGAAAAAGATACACGTATATGATCCGGGTATTCCATTTCTTGGTATTTGCCTCAGGGAACTCTTGAATGCAAGCACAAGAAGGTATGGTAACAAGATTTGTAGTAATGAACATCTGGGAACCACCTAAATGTGCTTTCATTAGAATGATATATCCATAGTGCTGTCACAGATTTCCAGGACATATTTGGAGAATATAAGAGTAAATTACAGGTGGTGTATGTATACACCAATGGTAATAATTACCACCAGACCTTCACAGCACCTGTCACTGGAAAAGCTATTAAGATCATGGTGTCAGAGTTGGTTTTTTTGCTCTTTTTTGTTTTGTTTTGTTTTAGGTTTAGCCTTATCTCTAATGTTTTTATTAACTTTTTAAAAAGGGTGTGCATTTTTTTTTGTAGATATACAAGTAACTTAAACAGTTCTCCCTGTTAGCCTCAGCTCAAGTTATGTTTCCCAGTGTTCTATCTCATGTTATATATTTTATTAGTATCATTTTCAGGCACGTGGTGAGTGCTCTTGTACATGTGATTTTTCTGGTTGCCTTAACTTCCCAATTAAATTACAGGTCTTTGGGACTCCTGGGTGGCTCAGTTGGTTAAGCGGCTGCCTTCCGCTCAGGTCATGATCCCAGCGTCCTGGGATCAAGTCCCATATCAGGCTCCTTGCTCGGCAGGGAGCCTGCTTCTCCCTCTGCCTCTGCCTGCCACTCTGTCTGCCTGTGCTTGCTCTCTCTCTCTCTCTCTCTCTCTGACAAATAAATAAAATTAAAAAAAAAAAATTACAGGTCTTTTTAACAGCTTAGGACTGGTGTTTTTTTCTCTTCTCCTTCTCCTTCCCTCCTTTCTTTCTTTCTGTCCTTTCTTTCTAACATAGTGCCAAAAAAGAAGACTTTACTTGATTTAAAAAAAAAAATTGCTATTATCATGAATCTGTTACATTCTTTGGATAATATTTGTGTGTTCTTTATTTTTGTAAATAAGATCCATAATAAATCAGAGTTTTATTGCTAAAGTTTATTTTTCCAAAGTTTATTTTTAAAGTTTTATTTCTAAATTCACTTGGATTTAAAAAAAAATTTTTTTTAAAGATTTTATTTATTTATTTGACAGACAGAGATCACAAGTAGGCAAGCAAGGAGAGAGAGGAGGAAGCAGGCTCTCCGCGGAGCAGAGAGCCCGACGCGGGGCTTGATCCCAGAACCCTGGGATCATGACCTGAGCCGAAAGCAGAGGCCCTAACCCACTGAGCCACCCAGGCGCCCCATAAATTATTTATTATAAGAATGTATATTTTAAACATTCACTAGTGGAAATTGTTCAGGTCATCTCATTTTTCTTTTCTTTGTAGGTCGTTTATATGCAATGCAAACTGGAATGAAGATTGATAGTAAAACTCCTGACTGTCGTAAATTTTTATCAAAGCTGATGGATCAATTAGAAGCTGTAAGTTAAACACTGATCATTTATTTTCTGATTGTTTTAAGTGGCATTTTATTACATTTGTTTATGTGTATTTTGCCATTTTAGTTCTTCCTCTTGGCAGCCATCAAGTAATGTTATTACAGCTGAGGAAAAACTAGACACACTTTTTTTTTCCCAAAGATTTTATTCATTTATTTGACAGAGAGAAAGAGCACAAGCAGGGGAGCACCAGGCAGAGGGAGAGGGAGAAGCAGACTCTCCCCAAGCAAAGCAGGGAGCCTGACACGGGGCTCGAGCCCAGGACCTGGGATCATGACCTGAGCCAAAGGCAGACACTCAACCAACTGAGCCACCTAGGCTCCCTGACTCAATTTTTTCATTTATATCTTACTGCTAAGGGAGTTGTAAGCATATTAAAGTAGATTTCAGTGTCTTTGCATATACCACTATATCTTGTTATTGTAGATGATGACCTTCAAGTCATTCTTTCAAAAGTGACAAACCCTTTCTAATCTACTACATATAGTCACATGGATGATTGATTTGGGAATTCTTAAATTGCTCCACAATAATGAATTGGACTACTTATTTAGTGAAGGACAACGAAGGAAATAGTATAAATTGTCTATAGTCTCTTTGTCTCATTCTTGGTACCAGGAGAAGATAGCTTTATGGTCCAGGCATTCTTTCCTGATAGCAGAAATATGGTAGGTGACTAATGGATGAGTCATCTTCTTGAACCATGGTATAATTTCACAGGTCTTATAGAAGTACCAATCCAGGGAAGACTGAATGAGTTGGATTGGGTATCAGTGCAAGAAGACAGGAATGGCTATAATAATTCAACTTAATCAGGACTCCACCCAGTACCTCCCTTGCCCAGCTGTCTTGGCTTTTCTTTTAACAGTGTCAGGGTCTACTCCTGGTAATTTATTTCTTCAGAGGCCGTTATATTAATACCTGCAGCCTTTTATTTACTTAATTAGTTATGTGACCTGCTCAAGAGAATTAGAAACCTAAATATTTGACTAGTTGTATTATTTTTTGTAGAGAGAATTTTAGATATATTAAAAATCAGAGCATTTATAATAGTCATCCCAGAGCTTTTATAAATGTTAGAAGTTACTCGGATCAAAACCTAGTTACATTCAATAGCCCTGGGCAGTAGGGTTCTAACTTGGTTAGATATGGGTGTCTGGCTTTCTGGACCCAGAGTCCCGGTCATTGCTACTATTAACCATCCATTGGATCTAGTGGTGCCACTGATGGGAATCCAGCTGCCCTTGAAGCCTGTCTGTCCTTCTACTTCTAAAGTGGTTTCTGTAGATACAGGAAAAATTTGAGTATTCTTTTTTTGAAGATGAGGTTAGGGAGTGAGAGGAAGAATGTGTCTCACACATAGCAGCACATTTATAAAATCATATTGCTAACAGACTTTGCATAGAATATATCTATTAATTTCACAGTATAACAGTAATAACTAAACTATCTTATGGATAAGACAGAACTCAGAATAGTTCTTTATAATAAGCAAAATATAAAATCATTTGTAAAGGGACTCAGCAGGAGTTTATTATTATCTAAATTAAATAACAGGTAGCATAAATCTATTCCATGGTCAGTCTATCCCATCTGCCTGTACTATAATGTTTAGAATACGTTTGGAAAACTGAGTGTATGTTTTTCCTGCCAGATACTCCATGTTGAAGATGAGGTAAAGTGACATATTCCCAATTTTTTTCTAGAATGAAATCTACAATTAAAACATTTCATAACATGGATATAGTAAACTAGTATTACATGTGGGGTTTTCCCTGTTTTTGTTCAGGGTAAGTATAGCTGTAGCTAAAACATCCTTAAATTCCAACATTAATTAAATCTCTTCTAGAACTTAAACGTTATTCTGTTGTAACAATGAGAATATTTATTTTGCTGATTTTTATAAAGAATGCTGAAGCCTTTTTTAAATTTAATTTTTTACTTTATAATGTTTCTGAGAAAAGCCATTTTTAAACAGTTAGTATGGTACTCAGATCTAATATTCCAAAAAGCCATTTCATTCTAGTACAACAGTCAGGAGTAAGTAGGAACTTAGTTTGTTGTATTTAAAATATTTTAAATTATTATGTGTGTAGGAAAAGAATGTACTGACTGAAAATTTACAGTTGTGAATTGTGTTAACGAGGTATATATTTGTCTAAATTTTAAAAACTTTTGTAATCCTTCTCTGAGTTTGTGATCTCATACTGTAAAATTAGACTGTTTTACACAGTACGCTCTAGGCGATACTGTTTCAGGATATAATGATTTCTGTAATCATATTTTTTTATATTTGATAGAAATTGAAATGGCAACAAATTAAAATTTTAAATCATGATTAGAGAATTTCCTAATTCCATTTTTAGGACATCTGATAGTTTATTGGCTGTTATTTTGAAATACTTGTCTGATGCTTTACATAAATAGTTGGGTGTGTTATCTTTTTATTCTTAGTTACTTTGATTTTTAGAGCTAAATTAGCCTTTCAGGTTATCATGAGTGTGTCTTCAAAATTTTTGTTAACATTGGGTTTTATTCTGAAAAACCTTGGGCTGATACAGAGCAGTTTTTGCAAGATTTCATTGATACATCTTTTACTGAAATGAATATAAAATAATTTTAAAAGTCTAAAATGGTGCTTAGGATTATTTGTATTTAAGCATACATTTCTGTGAATCCAAAATCTTAAGCTTTGTATCTGATTTAATTTTAGCTTAAGAAACAGTTGGGTGATAATGAAGCTATTACTCAAGAAATAGTTGGTTCTGCTCATTTGGAGAATTATGCTTTGAAAATGTTTTTGTATGCGGATAATGAAGATCGCGCTGGACGATTTCACAAGTAAGTAAAGCAAGAGAAAAATTAAAATTGTAAGTTTAGTTACTGTCTAACTGGAATTACCCAGTTATCCATTGGATACTTTTAAACTTCTTGATTAATGACTTAGATTTTTTTTAATTACTTACAGAATATCAGAATGATTGGCATTATAAAAACAAGCCTGTCTTTTTAGAGAATATGGCTGATAGAAAAATAGCCAGGGTAGATTTATTTTTTTCAGTAATTATACCCCAATTAGCCATTCTTTAACATTTGGTAAAATCTAAGATTTGATTTTAGCCAGCAACAGCCTGGTGCAGTGATACTGATTTTTTTAAATTATCACAAAATCTGCTAATTCAAATGATTTGTCATTATATTGTAATGATACTTAAATGGAAAGAAACACACATGGCTTGATACAGATTCAGATAATACTGTAATCGCTTCCCTACCCCAGAGCATGTGCATGTGTTGGGGGGTGGGGGGGCAGGCAAAGGAAGAGGGAGAGAGAGAATCTTAAGCAGACTCCATGCCCAGAGCAGGGCTCCATCTCACAACCCTGAGATCATGACCTGAGCCAAAATCAGGAGTCAGACAATCAACTGAGTCACCCAGGCATCCCTATAATTGCATTTTTTAATAAAAAGTATACTATAAAACCTTGCCGTAGTATACTTATTTGTCATATGAATGTTATTACTTTCTCCTAATAACAGATTACAGAAGGAGCTTCATTGTGTTCTTGAAATCTAATTTTATTTAAAACATTTATTTCAGAGTACTGTTGTAAACACTGGAGTTTTTTTTTTTTCTTATGGTTACATGACTAATTCTGCAGCTTAATGTTTTTCATTTAACTAAGCCAGCTTTTTCTTCTCTTTTAGGAACATGATCAAGTCCTTCTATACTGCAAGCCTTTTAATAGATGTCATAACCGTGTTTGGCGAACTCACAGATGAAGTGAGTGTACACTCTTTGTTGCTTCGGTAGCCTGAGCTCAGTATTGTTGCTCTCGATGAGTGTTGTAACTGCATTGCTTTCTTAGAGCAGCAGGCCTGTCAGAAATGTAGTGTAAGCAAAAAAAATGTAATTTTAAATTTTCTATGGGCCACATTTGTAAAGTAAGAAGATGAAATAATTCTTAATGATTTACTTTTTGTAGTAAGTTCTTTAAATCTAGTGTGAATTTTACAGTTGAGCAAATGCATGACTGTGTTGGGCAGCATGGGTTTAGCATGTGATTTTATTAAGTGCTTAAATATTACTAATCCTGTTTGCTATTAAATTTCTACACTGTTATTTGGTACATATACTGGAGTCAGAGGCTTTTAGGGTTATTGTTTTTTTTCCTATTTCATTTTTATTCAGGAATATTATGATTTGTTTCATTGTAAAGTACACAGATTTGTTATCTTCTGAGATGTTTCATATCCATTTTAGCATTTTGTTTTTCTTAACCTCTAAGGTAAGTAAGCATATACTCATTTTATATATGAGCATGAGCAAATTGAGGCTAAGTGACAAACAACTTATTGCTGTTAGTTCAGTGTTGTTTTCACTGTAGCACGCTTTGCCATTGGCATGGAAAATGTGTTTTTTGAGAGAGGAGATCTGAATCTAGAAATAGAAAACGAAAAAAAGAGCTACAAATGAAACTGATAAAGGCATGTTATATTAATGATTTGAAATTTATGAAAAGTATTGCTTTCTATGACATGATTTTTTCCTAAATGATGAGCAGCTCATAGTGAAATTCCAAACAAAATAAAGTATGATCTGTAAGATGTTTACATTTTTATAAAATAATATAGCAAAACTGCAAAAAATTCTTTATATTTAAAACAAAGTTAAGCTCTCAGATTGATGATTATAAGCTAGGTTTTTGCATTACTGCAAAAGAGATGTGCAGAACTTTTCAAGGTTATGTCCAGTGAATAGCAGTTTTTTATTATGTGGGACTGTCCCTTTTATTTCAAAACATCAGGCATCCCTGGCCTTGCCCACACAGTATTTCCCAATTATTCCACTAACCAGAAACCACCCCCAGATATTTCCAAAAAGCCCTCTAGGGTATGGGGCAGTGCCCATCGAAAAGTCATGTTTTCGAGTTGCCTTGAGACAGAGTAATATAAGAGAAAAATGAGACCTGGAACATGAAACCTAAAATGCTTCCCAGTGGTTATTCCTTTTTTGTATTCTGAAGGCTCTGTGGATCCGCTCTGTTTAGCAACCTCTCTGCTCCCATCTTGTGTTATGGGTGATCTGGAGTTCTTTTTCCTCTGTGTGCAGCACTGTACCAGCTACTTGAGGGTACAGAAGTGGTTTAATCATGATGATGGACTAGTCCTCTTTAAAGTTTTAGAGAGTTCAGTATGGTTTTAGAAAGTACCAGGTAGGGTGAAGGAGATTAATGGGTTCAGATTAAAAAATAAGTCATAAGACAGATCAGACAATAAAAGGCCTGGCATCTTCAGTTAGTGGATTTTTCGAATGAAGAACTGTACTCTGATGTGCTTTGTATGGTAGGAATCTGTGGAATGAACTAGGCTGAGGAAGAACTACAAGTCATTTGACAAAAGAACTAGTTAATGATTATTGTGGAACTTTGTACAAGGTAGGTTTTTTACTTGAGGAAAAATAATATGTTCAGACCTATTATAAATTTTTGTCAGCACAAACATAAGTCAGCACAAGACTCCTGGAAATAAGAAGACAAGGAATCTGCAAAACAGAGATGACAGTTCAAGTTAGATTAGACACACCCTCACATAAGAGGATAGTTTTGATAGAGAAGATGGTCAAGTAAACATTCTGGTAAATACTAACATTGAAAATGCAAGAGGAAGACAACATATACAGAAATAAAGAAGTGGAGACACTCAGGAGATCAGCAAAGATCATGATAATGGCAGAGTGCCAGACTAGCAGGGCCATTTGGCCCGTACTTCCCAGAGGGCTCTCCCTGCCTCGCCCATCTGCTGTTACTTAAGGGAACTGCTCCCCTATCTTAGAAGGAAGACGGCAGTTGTTTGAACTTACAGGTACCAACCATGAGGACCCCGGATAATAGGTGAAGTAATAGATACAGAAAAAACAAAATACCTAGAAGTCGTAAGTGAGTAATCCAGGTTTTGTTTAAAAAAAAAAAAAAAAAAAAAAACTTATACATATATAACCTGCACACATAATTAGCGCGAGGTCCATCTGCATTTCAGAAAAAAATCTAGGTTTATATTTAGGTGTCCTTAACAAAGAACAACTCCCTTAGTTATTTGAACATAGCAGCTAAGGCAGGGACTCTGAATAGGGCAAACAAGAGAGCTTCAAAAGATTGTAGAGACTGAGCGTGCTAACGAATATATGTAGCAACAGAGTAAAGGGCCATTTCCCAGAATGTTGGCACTCTTTTCTTTTCCTGTCTTACATGCAGCCTGTTACCTGAGCTCTTTTGCTTTGCACTGGTACTAGACTAAAGTAGGAAATGGCATCTGTGTTGGTGGTTAAAGGACCCAGCTAGCTGAAAGATCTGAAATGGCTCAGAGAAAAGAAGTTAGGCATTCTAAGAGCAGCCTGAAAGGGAAGTTCTTGTTATTTTATTGGGCTGAGGTTATTCCTTGGGCCTTCATCATGTAAGTCGTCATGTAAGTTATGTATATATATATTTATTTATTTGTTTGTTTAAAGATTTTATTTATTTATTTGACAGATAGAGATCACAGGTAGGCAGAGAGGCAGGCAGAGAGAGAAAAGAGGAATCAGGCTCCCTGCTGAGCAGAGAGCCCGATGTGGAGCTCGATCCCAGGACCCTGGGATCATGACCTGAGCCGAAGGCAGAGGCTTTAACCCACTGAGCCACACAGGTGCCCCAGTCATGCATATTTAAATCAACAAATATGTATATGCACAATTAGTGTGTAATTACACATAGGTGCTTTTCACTAACTTACACGTTACAACATGCAAAATTTGGAAATTCAGGGAAAGTTGTGCATATCAAAATTTACAAACTGCTTGACACACAGTGCTGATGTTTCTCATATTCAATATCATACAGTGATCTTGTCCTTATATGACTTGTGAACTGATATTTGCCCATTAACTGAGGTTGACTAAATACATAAAGTCAGCCAACAAGGAAAGTAGAATATGGGTGAGACTGTTCATCTGCCACTGACATAATCCCTAGGCCAACCAGTTTATCAGCGTAGTTACAAATTCTTTTCTCTTACTTTTAATGTTGTTTTTTTGTTCCGTCATTTTCCTTGTCTGGAAATGGCATCTTCATTGTCATTACTGAGATTTAGAATTTTCAGAATGATGGTGTGAAATGTCAAATAATTGTAAACCGAGCTCCACTGGTTTAGTGGAGTAGGGAGAAATCCACTCTAGCTATGACTTCAGCAGCTTGTCCTCAGTACAGATGAGCAGTATGGTGATTGGTATCAAGCCTCTCCCCTAAGTCCTCACTGTTGTCTTAAGAAAATCTGGGGCTTATACTTATTTACTTGGGATTTAAGCCTGATGTGCCTAAAACAAGGCACAAACTCATAACATTTATTTCAAAATAACTATTAAGAAGATGAGCTGTTTTAAAAACTATGGGTATAAACTGGTTACTCAAAACATTTAGCAGTTTTAACTCATTCCCTCCTTTCCATTTCCACTGTAGTTATATCCTGTACTTGGAAAACACTAGCAGACACAGAGACAGGAAACAGAAAGGTGGGAAAAGAATGAGTTTAAGGATTTCAGGTAGGCAGATCTTTTTTTTTTTTATATCCTCCTGTAGGTATAGTTCAGGACTCTTTAACTTATTTGCTCATTGATAAGGTAAGTACAGTGCTGCATTTAACTAGAGAATATGCCAGAGTTTTTTAACAAAGCTAAAACTTTCCTCAAAAATAGTTGTTTTCCTTGCTTCTAAAAGAATGCTGTTTTGAGAAACACTAAAATCTCTAACAACAGAAAATGGGGAGCGGAAAGGCATTATAACTGTCTCATAATTTTTATTTGTGTATTTTAAAATTCTCTTAATTTTATCATCTTTATAAACAAAAGAGTGGTGGTTTTTAATGTAACACTGTACTCTTTTTTTTTTTAATTAACTTATAATGTATTATTTGACCCAGGGGTACAGGTCTGTGAATCATGGCTTACACATTTCACAGCGCTCACCATAACACATATCCTCCCCAATGGTTTTTACATTAATGTTTTCTAAAATTTTTAAAATACTACATTTCTTTGCTGTCAACTCTGAGAATTTATTTTAAAAGAGATAGTAGTCGTTAGAGTCAAGCCCCACTGAACTCTAAACCAAAAAGTCATTTTACTTCTTTGCACTTGTTTTTTCTTCTGTAAAATGGGAAGCCTGGATAAGCAGGTCTCTGAGGTCCTCTGCAGCTCCACCAGTCTCTAGGAGTGTATGTTCCACATGTGGGAGAGGTGATAAAAAAGGAACAAAAAGCAAAGATGAAAAAGAAAAGGAGAGATGCAAAAACAGTTTTAGGTTAGAAGCTACAAGGAGAGGTGAAAACTCTAGGAGGTTATATAAATGAAAGGAAAAAGTTAGACCCACTGAAAATATGATAGCACAAAACAAATTTCTGGTAGGAGGAAGGGAGAAGAAAGCTAACATGGCAACATGGGGAGTGGGCAAGCTGAACACCTGGGGCCATCTGTAGGACGTGTATGTGAAGATTTTGAGTCTTCTAATTAAATTCCTTTTAGCTAATGTTCCAGTCTTTTTTAAAAAGTCCACTGTTTTACGAGCTACATGACTACGTTTACCTAATTTATTTTCCTATTTGGGATTCTTTTTCTCTACAACATATTTTCCTCTGTTAACTGTTTTTTTGAAGGACCTAACAGGGACTGTTCACTTCCTGGCATTGCAAGTCCAGCCTGCAATCTATGGTACTTCTTCCCAGTCCTCTTTTATGTTCTTCAACTTGGTCTCCCTTGCTGCCTGCCCGGTTTCTGCCATTGATAACTGTTGTGTTTAGCCTGCTTGTGTAAGCCTTACCTTCTCTTTGAGTCAGCTACATTACTCTTGCCCTTACATGAATTTCCCTATTCTCTCAACTGTTCCACCTTTAGAGTCTTAACTCTATGAATATTATAGTGTAACGTACTACATTAAGTTTTATGGATTATTTTTTGGAATAAGTTATACCGCAGTCCTTTTAAGAGGGGACTTTGACTCATTCTACTCTTACATCTTCTTTGGCGTTAAATGTAAATTTTTGCCGAGTGAAATCTCAGAGTAAAAACAATGGCTGAGAGTTGATATTTCAGATGTTGCTACAGTTCAGCTTTTCATTTTTCTATCTATAGATGGAGATAATGTTCAGACTTGTTTACACAGAACTTCTTTCCAAAGTCTTCTAAAAATGTTAATAGATCTCTTTTACTCACAGCATTTTTCTTGGTTATTTCCTGATATTTTTCACATCATTATTCATAATTGCACAAAAATGAAATCTATATTTTTAGTCTACAACTCTTTTTTAAAAAATACTTTATCTGCCACTATTCTGTTTTTTAATTCTCCTACCTCTGTTTTAGTTATACCTATTCAACTCTTTTAACTGTGCCTTTTATACTTCCATCTCAGTATATAAATATGGTATTGTATAAACTTCTAGCATTTCTAGACCTATATAGAAACCAGTGTCCCAGTTTTAGGGATAGAATCACCAGAATATATAGTAAAATTTATAATTTTGTATTTTAAAACAAGGGATGTTCAAAACATAAATATTTTGTTTTCTTCCTATGGGATCTTGTGCAGTCTGTTCATGGCCAATACTGTTGATAGACTTTTATTGTATTTTAGATTTGTTTCACTTTTAGCATTTTCGGGAGCAGAGAGCATTTTGCCTTTTTCCTTTGTAGTCTTTTGTTTAGGTTTAATACTGCTAATTTAGGAAGAACGTAAAAATCGCAGGTAAAAGATAATACTGTTCTCATCTGCTGAGTTTCTGCTAATTTGGGGGAATCAAATGAATATGGTATGCTTTCCTCCCCTCACAGAACTTGTGTTCTAACGTGGGAAGAGAAGCAAAATAACTAATTATGAGGACCTATGGTATAGTAATGACAGAGTACAGGGAAGATATTTCACTCCTGCCATTTGCCTGGCACTATGCCTAAACAATTTAGATAGACCTTACTTCATCTTTTACAACTCTGAATTATAGTAAGAAAACCAAGAGTCAGGAAAATAAATGTACCTTGTCCCCACATGCTATGGACCAGAACAGTATTCTCACTTTGTGTGATGAACATCCAGCCTTTTTTTTTCCTTTATAATTTCCATTCTGTTGCAACTAATAGTTTTGTAAAATACAAGTAATTATTGAATTACTAGAAAAGTGAAACTTAAAAGGAGACCTATAAAATCCAAGCCTGTTTGTTACAGGTTTCCTCAAGGCTTTTAGTTTCTGTACGGTCTTGTCACAAACTCATAAACGGTTTAGACACTGGAACTGGGACCACATTTTGATTGGCACTGATCTAGAGCCCTCTCTGGAAGCCCCCAGGGAATCCTGTTTATATACCAATCTGACTGTCCCTGCTCAGAAACAGAGCTTTGCAACATCTCTGCAGTGATTATATATATGAATCGCAGGCTGGGAAAGAGGTAATCTGTTTAAAATATCCATTTGTACTGAAAGATTCTGAATTAAGCCACATCTTATTGGTAACCTAGAAAACCATGATAGACCAGGAGAAATGATGTGCTTACGAAAGGATGTGTTCAGTACATACACCATACCTTAGGTTTTCATGCTCTTACTGTATGTACACTGAAGGTCTCATTCTTAGCATTTATAATAACAGAAAAATATAAGGGTATTATCTCTCTTACTAGAGTAGGAATTCCATATACTTTGAATTCATTTCTGTGTAATAATTGCCACTTAATCGTGAATGAATGGTATTTGTTTGCATGCAGTGTTAGAATAATGTGACTAAGAATACTATAGGCATTGGCCTCCGAAGTCCATACGCGACTTCATTAGCTGTGTGACTTTGGTCAATTACTTGAATTATGTAAGCCGGTTCCCCTGTCTATAAGGTGAAGAAAATTGTAATGACCTGTTTTGTCAAGTACTCCTAGATTTCAAATGAGAAATATATGTAAAGCCTTTAGTAAATAGCAGATGCTTAAAAAACACAAGTTCTTGCTTTTACTACTAAATGGGTAATGTTTTATTGTGCTATATTTACAAAGGGCATCAGCAAATACAGGAAAAATTTAATGGAAACCATCCTAAACTGCTCAGTTTTATATATTTATTTAACATGAATCTATTCAAAAATAGATAGGCATTATATACTATACTACTATATGTGGCGGTCCAGCATGTGCAGTTGGAGTCCTAAGAAAGAGAGTAGAAAGAAAGTGTAGAAGAAAAGATATTTGAGGAAATAATGAATGTTGATTTTCTAAATTGGATCCAACAAGTTCAGTGAACCCCAAGTAAGATAAATAAAAAACCATACCTGAGAACATTATATAGGCAAACCAGTGAAGTTGGGTGATGGAAGAGAAAATCTTGAATGAGCAATCTTGGCAACCAATACATTATGCACAAGGTAACACTGTTTTGAAGGATGGTTGACTTCTCATTTTTTTAAAAAAGTAGTGGCAAAAAGATAATGAAATTGACATGTATAATACTGGAAGAAAGAAAAAAAAACCTGTGAATTCAGAATTCTACTTAGAACAAAGCTATCCTTTGAAATACAAAAGTAAAAGACATTTTCAGCAAATTAATTCATTGCTAGCAAATCTGCTCTAAAGAACTAAAGAACCGCAGAAACAAGGTTTTTTAGGCTGAAGGAAATGATAACAGGTGGCAACTTGGACTTAGAGGAAGGCGTGAAGTACACTGAACATAGTATGTAGATAGATATATTTTTTTAAAAAGCTACATATTTTCTCTTTTCCTTCATTTCTTTAAAAGGTATCTGCCAATTAAGTAAAAATGATTATACCTGTACATATTTGGTAAACCCAAAAGAAGGCAGAAAAAGGGACGAAAGGGTAACAAAAACAGATGGGACTAATATAAAAAAATTAGCAAATTTTAGGCCTGAGTATAGTTATATCAGTACATACTATATATATAAATGGACTAGCACTCTATAAAAGAGGCTTTCAGTATAGATTAAAAAAACAAGCTATAAATTTGTACTGCTGTAACTTTATACTATTTACAAGAGACACCTTTTAAGTACAGAAACATAGATATTTTGAAAATGAAAGGATAGAAAATACTTAATGCAAATACTAAGTAAACAAAATTCCAAGTGAACACATTAATATTAGACAAAGTAAACTTTAGGAAGATGTGTTAGTAGAAGTAAAATGGGACATTGAATAGCAATAAAGGGTTCAGTTCATCAGTAAGATATTACAGTTATACATGTACACAAAATAAGTCTTAAGTTATAGAAAACAAAAATTGATAGAAATAAAAATACAGAAAAATTGATGATCATACTTTGAGATATTAACACTCCCTCAGTCATTGTTAGAATAGTTTAAAAACAGTAAAGTTAATAAAGACTGGCCAAATACTGGCTAGAAAGTGGAAAAACAAAGAGCTTTCATACATTGCTTGGTGAAAATGATAAATGTTATAACCACTTTGGGAGAAGATGTTTTCTTTTTCTTTTCTTTTTTTTTTTTTTTTGAAAAATTTGAAGTTAAATATACACCTATTCTTTTACCCAGCAATTCCTCCTTGGTGTTTATACAAGAGAAATGAAACCTGTGTCCAGAAAAAGACTTGTTCAAGAGAGCTCATAGGAACTTTATTCATAATAGCCCAGGGCTGGAAACAGCCCAGATGTCTACCAACAGAGGATTTGATAAGTGAATTGCGCTGTACTGAGATCTAAAAAGGTAGTACTGATACACCCTACAACATGGATTAAAGGGATTATGCTGAGCAAAAGAAGACTCAAATAATATAAACTGATCCCTTCATACAGAGTACTCCAGTATACAAATCTATTCTAGTGAAAAAGTTGGGATTTGTATCTGGTGGGGGGTGAGGGCAAATTGATCTGAAAAGGGATACAAAGGAACCTTCTGGGAAACCAGAAGTGTTATGTTTTGATAGGAGTATATTTTATACAGGTATATCTATTTGTCAGAACTACCTAAATTATATACATGATTATATATCTCAAAGTATGTCAGTATTACTGCAAAAAACTAAATATTGAACTGTTGGTATTTGATTGTTCTTAATGCTATTGGGCTGGCAGTTCTAAAACTGCTTACTCTGTATTCTATGATTGAGCAAATGAGTAAATATATTGAGAGAGCTAGGTTTCTCACTTCTGGGGAAAGAAGTTAGACTAGGATGGGAGAAGACTAGATTGTGTTAATGGCTTTGGATTGGAATTGGAGATGTCCATATTATTCATGCTTTTAAATATATTTGATAGAGCAAAGTAGATACATGTGGTAGTATAGTGATTATGTAGTAGTATAGGTAGTATATATGTATACTATAACTGTATATATGTATAGTATATATATTTGTGTATATATAGAGAGCATACATTCATAGATATGTGTATACATGCACATAAAATTTGTTCTTATCTGTATCAGAGGGACCTAGAAGTAGTGGTGCACCAAATAGCAGTGAGAGCACCCCAGTGTCTTATTTTGGGTTCTAAATACCATTCATCTGTGAAAAGAGCCAGGACTCTTACAGAAAAGGCTGAATTTAGGACTGTGTCAGGAAAGGTATTAGATGAATTGGACCTTTGTCTTGTGCCAGAAAGTAAAATCTTCCTATGATCTTGGGGACATGTCAAAAGGATCCAGAACCAGCTTGAAAGGGTTTCCACTGTCCACATCAGAGACAATTTGAGCATCAAAATAGAATGATATTAATAGGTGAAAACTAGTCGAGTAAAATAAGAATGGGTGGGTCTGTACTGAAACATACAGAGAAATACATGAAAGAATTGGTGAGTGAGTGAATGAATGAATGAATAATAGAAAAACAGAAGGCCCTTTATAATAGAATTCTAATAAATACAGAATAATGACAAAGGTAGGAATCATTGATGAAGTTTAAAACTAATAGGTGGGAAGTTTGATGAAGAACAGGATACTTACTTTAGTCTCTGTTCCCTCAAATTGCTTATTTTAAAGGAGGAAGTAATAAGTCTCTGACAGAGAAACGTGTCTGACACCACTTTTAACCAAGTCATCAAACATAACACAGCCAGTATTGGGACCAACCAATACCATATGTTTTCTAGTAAGATGAAGTGAGAAAGACAAATATCACTTCAGTGCTAATCCTGATAAAAATACATAATCTGAACCTAATCACGAGGAAATATCAGACAAATCCTAAAAAATAAATGTTTTACAATTAGGCTGATTTTTTTTTTTAAACATGAAGGTCAAGAAACATTAACAAAGGCTGTTCAAATTAAAGACTAAAAGACATGAAAACTAAATAATGCAAACTTCTTAAATTATATAAACCCAGGGAGGTAGTAACTATGGGGGACATAATTGGAACAATTGACAGAAGTTGTTTGGACTGCAGGTCATAGAATACTCTTATATAAGTATTAAATTTTCTGATTTTAATAACCATTGTGTATGAGACTGTCATCGATCTTAGAAAATGCATAAAGAAAGGATAAGAGGCACAGTGACTTCCAACTTAATCCTAAATGGTACAGAAAAAAATGTGTGATACAATTTGCATATTAATATATGCATAAATATATATATTAATGGATAGATAAAAATGCAAACACTCGGGGAATCTAAGTGAAAGGTATGTGAGATTATCTTATACTTATGGCAAAACTTTCCTAAGCTTGGTAAAACTGCATAAAAAGTTATTTCACAGAACTATATATATAGAGAGAGAAGAAAACTATATATATGTATATATGTATTATTTTATATATTTTTTAAATGTTGAATAAATCTCTATAGGAAATACATGTAATTTGTGACAACAAATAATTCAGTATTGGATTCATTGTGGTAATAAATTTGTTGAATATGTATTTTTCAAGCATTTCTCGTTGTATTTTGCCCATTGTTCTGGGAGTTTAATAGAGCCCTTGTTTATATACTATATTTGGGAGAATTGAGGAACTAAGATTATCTAAGTATTATCTTTGATGTTACCACCCAGTTGGAGATAATTCCTTTCTTTTGTATCATTAACTGCTTTGAAATGTTAATGAAAACTATGGATTCTCTCCCATGCATTTATGTATTGCATTTTTGCATATAATTCAGAGGGTTTCACTGACAATCTCAGCCCTGGCCACTAACCCTTCTTTGCAAGCCTAGGTCAAACTGAGTACTCAAGTATAATATTCACATTTATTCATTAGCAGAAATGTTTTACTCCAGTTCAGTATTTTTCAAAGTGTGGTTCCAAGACAACCACCTTCAGAATCATTTGGGTATTTGATTTTTTAAAAGACATGGATTCCAGAATCTGCTATCCTTTCCTTCATCATCAAATATTGAGCTCTGCTATACATCAAGCATGGTTCTAGGCATAAGTAATGCAGCAGTGAGTAAAATCCCTGCCCTCATGGGAATCCCAGTCTTCTGGTGGAGACAGTGAGCAAATTAATATATCAAAATGTATAGTATGTCAGAAGATAAGTGCCATACCAAAACTCAGGGTAGGGTTAGGAAAGTTCATTTCAGTAGGGTGGTTGGGAATAGCTTCACCGAGAAGCAACATTTTAGCAATGCCCTTGAAGAAGATAAGAGAATGAAATGTAAAGATGTTCAGGAAGAGGCAAGACAAAGTGCAAACCTTGTGAGATAGTAAAGAGGGTCTGTTCAAGTTTAAGAAGTATCAGTGAAGATAGTGTAGTTGAATCTGGAGTGAGAGAGGAGACTGATAGGAGGTAAGGGTGAGGAGGAGTTCAGCTAGAATTGATGGGATTTAAGTGCTATTTTTAAAGCATTTCATAAATTAATTAAAGTGTTTCTACTGGTCAAGGATGGAAGTAAGTTGGCCCATTAGTTCATTTTTAAATAATCAAAGTGAAAGGTAATACTGGCCGAGATCAAAATTTGCAGTAGGAAAAGTGGTGAGAAGTAGTTGGACTCTGAATATATTTTGAATGGAGAGTGGACAGACTTTAAAAGATTTGTTGGTAGATTGTAAGAGAAATATAGGACTAAAAATAACTCCAGTGATTTGGGCTTGAACAACTGCAAGAATGCCATTTACTAACATGGGGAAGAACAAATTTTAGTGGGAGAAGATCAGAAGTTGCTGTTGAATTCTGAATGCTTTGAACTAGCAGGTGTACAGTAAATTGTTGAGATGAATTGAAAGTTCACAAAAGAAAACTGAGCAGAGGATATGAATTTGGGAGTTGGAGCATAAGGTGATACTTAAAATCATTACACTGAACAAGATCACCCAGGTAAAGTGTTAGAAGAGGAGAGGAGAGGAGAAGTCCAAGAACTGAAGCCTGTGGAGGGTTCCCCACTCTGTAGATAAAAAGAATCAGGAACACCCAGCAAGGCAAAAACAAAACAAACAAACAAAACAACAACAAAAACACCCAGCAGACCTTGATAACCAGGAAACCCAGTGAAAGGACATTGCAAGGAGGAGGAAGTGATCAACTTTTCATGCTGATAGTCAAGTAGGATGATGTCTAAGCTTTGGCTTTTGTTAAGAGAAAAGTAATCTGTAACCTTGACAAAAGCAATTGTAGTGGAATAAATACTTGACCAGGTAGGTTCAAAACAAAAATCCAAGAGACAGAATGGGAGCATACTCTTTCAAAGTGGCTTTTTGGCATGGTAATAGAAAATTATTTTTATCAGATCTTCCATAGTTTGGACTAAGAATTTATTTTTTTTATTATATCCTCATGTGATTTTTATATGTACCGGTTTGAGAACCCCTGCTGTAGCCTTTGGTTGCTATTTGCTAACCAGTCATTCTTCAATGTAGCAAATGCACATGATTTAAAAATCAAATGAAACTTCTTACCACCACTGACTCTCATGGCCAAAATTTGCAGTTGTCAGTGATTCTCATCAATCTAGTTACAAAACAGGAACTTAGAGGCCAGGGACAAAAGTAAAAGTTCTTTTTGTAATTCCTGTTTCCCAGAAAGGATGTCTAATCAGCCAAAAGGAGTTAAAAGATCTCAAAAATATTGACATCTTGAAATTTTCCTCTTCAAATATTCTTTGATATCTAGCATCCTTTATTTTAAAGAAAACAAAATTAGCAAGCAAATTAATTTTGAGTACAAGTGCCAAAATTTTCTGTGAAGTATTATAAGTTCCAGTTTGTGGTGGTGTCTTGAAAATAGTACGGAATAAAAAAATAAACGGTTGTATTGATTTATCTGCTCTGGGGAAATTTTGTAAAATGTATTTACTAAAATGAAGCCATCTTACGTTAATGTTTTTAAACTTCACATACTAATGAAGGAACTCAGCATGATTTAAACATCTTCACCCTGTTTTTACTGTGAAATTAGGAGTGAAGGAACCTCCTAAAGTTATCATAATACAACTTAACCCAGCTTAGTCTTTAGGTGGTGTTAAATTATTTTGAGCCAAGAAAAATCTGTCCTATTTTTAAAGGTCCCAAAGGAAGGCAAATTAAACTTTCCTAAGCAGTTTATTCATTTTCTTTCAAAAGAGTCCTCTTTATATATCCCAAATTATAGCCTCTATTAATATGCATTAAGTAGCTGACCTTTTAAAGCCAGTTTTACCTTATTTCATATATCCCCATCTGAGTTACAAATTGTAGTGTGCTAATTGTAGCTTATTAAGGTAGCCCTGAATGAGTGGATGGCTTCACTGCAAAACAGTGCAACTTTGGGTAAGTCATTTACTTTTGTACTGCCATTTGCTCCTATTTATAATATTGGGATTGCAGAATCCTAAGAGAGAAAGGTGAAGAAAATATCATAGACTTTAGATAGTACAGTGATGGAAATTATTGCATAGCTTTCATTTTGGACTCCAAAGTTCAGACCTGCCTGTTCATCATGTTATCCCCAGTACTTCAGATGTGTAACTGACTTGAATAAATGATTAATTTATGTGCTGGTAGGGAAGTTGATAAGAGTAAACATTTGAACTGAGCCTAAGGAGACTTTTGTCGGAAGAGGAAACCATGTTTAATAGGAAGACTAGCAGGAGGGAAGACTGCAGGTGAGAAAGAATCTCATCTGGATTGAGGGGAGATAGTAGGAAGTAGAGTAGACTGAATCAGTATCCACAATGTGGAAGACCTTGAATTCTAGGTTAAACTGTATTTACTTCATTGACCCAGTATTTTAATACCTCAGAGCCTTGGAGTAAAATGTGACCTGCCTAAATTTCAAGGTTATTATGAGGACCAATGAAGAGAAAAATGTGTTAAGTGCTTCAGAGCCTCTAAGGTACTATAAAGATGCTGGTCCACAACTTTACTCTTGTCTTGGATTTATCTTACTTACTCAACTGGTCCCTGGTATGTGTCTTCCACCTATGGCAAATTTACTTTTTCACCTTCATTCTCAAAATACTTCATTTACTTCTGCCTTTCTGCCTTTGCGTGTTCTTTTACTTCTCCCCAGGATAGTCTACTACTACTTTTCATTGTACCCATCCCGCAAGACCAAGCTAACATACCATTTTACTTTATCAGCTGCCCATTATTGTGGACTTGCCAAAGAAACAAGTTCAGTACTTTCTACCTACTATATTTTTATAGTACTATTGTTTTGTATTTTAAATCTGTATCCATAACAAGATGATCAGCTCTCTAAGGGCAGAAGTAAGTGTATTGACTTGTTTTATATCTCCCTTTTGCCTGTCTTAGGTCTTAACTAATAGCAATTATTTATGAAGTGTAAAAAATGTTGAGGTTATCTGTATCTTAGGTTTTCCCAAAAATAGGGAAACTTTAAATCACTGAAAACTTGAAGTAATTCCCTTCACTAGTTAAGTGGCTTTCCTAGTATTTAATTATATAAAAACATAATTCATATTTAAAATTGTATTGCGTGAAGCACTGGGTATAGTATATAAACGGTGAATCTTAGAACACTGAAAAGATAAAATTTTAAAAAATAAATAAAATAAAAATAAAATTGTATGTGAATCCATTGATTTGAGCCCACCCATTTATAGTATGTGCTAGTACAGGGTGTGTAATTTTATCTGGAGATGAGATAGGGGGTTAATAGCCAAAGATAGGAGGGAAAGCAGGAGAACAAGAGTGTCACAAAAACCAGTAATAGACAGTGTTTCACAGAGTTTGGAATGGATCAATGTTTTGTATGCTGCTGAGAGGTTTGGTAAAATGATACCTATAAGTGTCTGTTGGAATTGCCAGCATGGAGAGGGCTGTTGGTGACATTGAGCACATTCCTTAAGTGAACTAACAACTTAAGTGAGGTGGGGGCTGCTCCGTGTGGTCTCACTGCCATTAAAAGGCATGGCACATTCAAATTCTCTGACCTTTTATGTGCTGAAAAACAAAAGAAAGAAACTTTTTCTCTCTAGAGTGAGTTAACTGGTGAAGAAGTGAAAAGTTAAATGTGGCTACTTCTAAAAAGTTTCTTTGTAAAATAGAATAAATTATAATCATACCTGGAAGAAAATGGTAATCAGTGTAGAAAAGTTGTTTTTAGTAGAATATAAAGGAGGATTGTTTGATAAGAAAAGGGAAATTAAATATGATACAAATTCGGTAATTTGGGATTTGGGAGTTACTTCTTTTAGATTTCTATATACTAATCTGTAGTAGTATCTAGATAATTTTGCATAAGATACTCAACTAAGTATCTGCTGTATGCTGTTTTAGTACTTACCAGTGACTTAGTGGGTCTTTGCAAAAGGCACCTTACAGTTGTTTTCAACATAATGAAAAGTGTCTTATCTCAAACTCTAATGTGCATACAGATTACCTGGGGATCTTGTTGCAGTCCAGATTCTGATTTATGAGATCTGGGATGTGTTGAAGGATTCTGCATTTCAAACAAGTTGCCAGTTGATACCAGTCCATGAGTATCATAAATGTCAATTAAAAAATATAAACTAAAAATTACCCCTCCAAAATTCTTACAGATTTTACTTTTTTATATTTTTGAGGCAGATTTTTATCTTAATTTTATAGTGTGTAGCATAAATTTTGAGGCAGAAAAGAAGAAAAGGCAACTAGCAGGTTCTTTACTGATATTTTCATTTCTTACAACAACCCCACGAGGTATTATTTTCCCCTTTGTGGAATTGAAGTAACAGATTCAGAGCTGGTAAGCAGCATGCTATAGGGTTAGAAGGTCAAGTTTGCTTAGCTATCTGTCTAGTGTTTGTTTTAGCCACTGCATCATCTTAGTTTTCCTTTTGTTTTCACAGATGTGTTTTTATAGATTTATCCATTTTTTCTCTCTTTGGTGGAAATAGCTCAGTCTACTGTATATCTTTATATTAATTTTGGAATTCCATCATTTAGCCTAGTTCTCCCCTCTGCATAAGATTTACAAGTTTTGCTGATGGACACTCTCATATTTCCATTGCAGACCTTTTCTGAAGTACAGAATCATAAGCGAGAACTAAGTATGTGCTTGAGGAAGATAGCTTTTTATGGTCTGTTGAGCCCTAGGCATTTGGTAGAATCCAGTGGTAGGATGGGGAGGTTGCCAGATTGTTTCAGAGATGTAACATGCAAATATGGGTTTTATCTCAGAAATACCATAGGTTATCATAAATGTATCTTTTTATTTGACTTCTTACTGGAATTTAATATTGATATAAAAATATTCCTTCTAGAATGTGAAACACAGAAAATATGCAAGGTGGAAGGCAACATATATCCATAATTGTTTAAAGAATGGAGAGACTCCTCAAGCAGGGCCTGTTGGAATTGAAGAAGATAATGGTATGTATTTACTTATTTAAGTAAAATGACTTAGAATCATAATTGTTCAGAATATTATCCATGATTTTTCAAAGAAACAGTACATTTTCTTTTGTTCCATCAGGTCCAAAATCCATGAAAATTAGGTGTAAAATAAATTTAGGGACAGTGAGAGATTAAGGCCAAACTGCTCTAATATCTGTCTTTATCAACAAGATGGCCTGGCCATCTCCTGCCTGTAATCAGATTTCATTCTTACATTAGAACAGGTAATCCATTTATAATTTATAAAATATTCCCAAACCACAAAGGACACTATTAATTTTACATATCTATTTGAGGTGAGGGTTGTTTTTTTTTTTTTGTCCGAGGGGTAGGCAGTACATTCACATGGTTCAAAATTTATAGGGAATATAAAAAATATGAAATGAATTTCTCATTTCCATCACATCCCTCATTTGCCCAGATTCTACCAAACCCAAATAAATAAATACTATATTATTTTAGATTTTTGTGTCCCTTTACAGATGATTTTTTTATGAATTTACAAAAAAATTCGGAATACATAGCCTCCTTTTTTTTTTATACTGTTGGTAATATAGACACTTCTGCACCTGAGTTTTGTTTTGACTTAATAAATGCATGAAAGATTCACCATTACATAAGTACTTTTGTAAAATTAAATTGTGAAAAAATAAGGGTCTTACCATTTCACTTCACCTTTCAGTTAGTGTGTAATTGAAAAGAAAAGGAAGGACATTTTTCACTCGTTTTTATTGATTAGACATACAGGAAATTGACTATTAGGAGAATAATCACTGTAATCTGCATTAAAATTCAAGGTGATCCTTGTATTTATACAAATTTTAGGCATCTGTGAAAATGGTCATCGAATGCACAAGTTTCTTAAACCATTTCTTAAAGGGTTAGATAATAAATATTTAGGCTTCTCTCTATAGGCAACTTCTCAGCTCCTCTTACAGTGCAGAGGTAGCCACAGGCAATATGTAATCAAATGAGCATGTCTCTGTTCCAATAAAACTTTACTTACAAAAACAGACAGCCAACCTGTTGGCCAGAGTTGGCTGACACCAGCCTAATCCAGCTCCTTAGATCTGTTTTCTGTAGTGAATTCTATTAAAAGATTTCCTAATATTGAACCAGCTCTACATTTTGTAATAAACATCACTTGGGCGCTATGTATCGTGTAAGATTGATGAATCACAGACCTGTACCTTTGAAACAAATAATACATCATGTTAATAATAATAATAATAATAAACTTCACTTGGCTCTGTTTTGGGTTTTTTTAATTGCTATATTGATAGATTCATTTCACTACTACTTATATTAATAGATTCATTTCACTACTACCGTATTGTTACCAGCTTTACATTGAGTAATAAACCTCATGTGGCTCTGTTTTTTGGTTTTGGATTTTTTTAATTATATTGATAGTATTTTTTTATGCTTTGGAACATTTTGAATCACCTTAGAATTTCCTTTCCTTTAAATGTTTTCTAGAAATTTTTTCATGAAACCAGCTGTTCCTGGTTCTGGGGATGGCTTGTTGGCACTACTCTTCCATGGGAATTAATCCTCTTAGATTTTTTTTTTTCCAGTTTTCTCAATGCCCAGTAAATGAATGTACATTGATGAAATTAATAATTTAGTACTTATGGGCCATTTTAGTGATTTCTACATATATGTGCTGTCCCCACAGTTTTTCAAATGACAGTTATATTGCAGTTCTGTATAATAATATATTGTACATATTAAATATCCATAACAAAATGTAACAACTATGTTGAGTATTTCCATATATCAGTTAAGAATGAATGGGTGGCAAATACGCGCATGAAATGATGCTGAAATCTTTAGTCATTAAGGAAAAACAAATTAAGACTATAGCAAGCTATATCATACCTACTAGAATTTAGGGCTAAAATTGAACAAACCGATAGTCCCAAGTGCTAATGAGAATGCCAGGTAGCTGGAATCTCACACATTCCTCA
Source organism: Mellivora capensis (assembly GCA_004024625.1). Lineage (NCBI taxonomy): Eukaryota > Metazoa > Chordata > Mammalia > Carnivora > Mustelidae > Mellivora > Mellivora capensis. The sequence goes on from PISX010003564.1 coordinate 68,316, forward strand.
TGGGAGAAGAAAAGGAAGACAGTTTGGCAGTTTTTTATAAAATTAAAAATACAGTTGACACAATATCTGGTAGCCCCACTTCAAGGTATTTTTTTTACACAAGAGAAATGCAGACATATGTCCATACAAAGGCTTATACATAACTTAACAGCAGCTTTATTTGTAATTGCCAAAAACTGGAAATAATTCAGATGCCATCAGCTACTGATATTTGCAGCAGTATGGTATGGACTGATTTCAGGAGCACTGTGCTAAGTGAAAGAAGCCAAACACAGAAGGCTACATATGTATTATATGATTGTATTCATATAACTTTCTGGAGAAGGCTGTGCTCTAGGGACATAAATCAGGTAAGTTGAGTACTTGGGGTAAGGGAGGGGTTTACTACAAAGGAACATGGGAAAGGCTTGGGGATGACCAGAAGTGGTGGTTATACATTGTATAAGCTTTATGTCAAAACTGTATACCCAAGATGTATGAATTTTACTGTATGTAAATTATACCTCAATAAACCTGCCTTTAAAAGACAAAGGAGATGGGAGGAGAGAACAAGTGGGAAAGACAAGAAAACCTTCTTGTTCTGTTTATTATTTAGAGGACTGTTTAAACTGTTACAATGCCATTTGGTGAAAAAGGTACACTACAGTTTTATATATGAATACTTTAAATTATTTTGCAGTTTATCTTCTAGAGATGCAAGCTTTCATACGGCATTTCAAGTTAACTTTTTGTTAACTATTTGTGAAAAACACTTCATGATATGTCCTTATCTAATGTTTTAACAGTCTTTTTCACATAGAATTTTTCTTACAGTCATTTTCTGTAATAAATACCTTGGATTCATATAATGCCTTAAAGCTTACAAATCATTTCCACTTATTCATACCCTCGGAAATCCCTTGGGGATAGTTTATGTTATTACTGTTGTACACAGGAGTAAGTTGAGATTCCACATGGGTTAGGGCCTGCCTAAGGACATAGAATCATGAAACAACTAGAACTTGAATCCTGGCCCTCTTATTCTGAGTCCTGTGTCCGTTTGGTATTTTGTTTCTTCATTTTTTTTTAATACCCCATGCCTGTGTTTTTTACATACTTCCTTTCCTACTTTAATACTGACCATAATCAGGAATGTTTTATGTCTGTCCTACTGTTAATAAGTATCCACAAGAAAACACCTGAGATCTTCAGGCTACAAGCAAGAGTCACCACAATATGGCATCAACCCACTTTACCAGTTTTATTTTTTGTTCCTCTCTTGTATTGTCTTGGGTGGGTCAGGTTGCCATAACAAAACACCATAGACTGGGGTGGCATTTATTTTCTCAGGGGTCTAGAGGCTGGAAAGTCCAAGACCAAAGTGGAGCAGGGTTCTTTTGCTCTTGAGTGCCCACTTCCTGGCTTTCAGACGTCAGCCTTCTCTTTGTTCTCATATGACCGAGAAAGAAACAGATCTTTCCTTCTTATAAGGCCACAATTCTATTAGAATAGGACTCTACTCTTATGACTCATTTAACCTTAGTTACCTTCTGAAGAGCTTATCTCCAAATACAGTCACATTGGTGATTAGGGCTTGGTCATATGAATTTTGGGGGGACACAGTTCATTTCTTGGCACCTATATATTCTCTTTATTATAGTCATAGATGTTAAGAGCTGGATGAAAAGAGACCTTCATCTCTTTAACTATAAAACCATTCCTCCCTCCTAAATTGCTTATCTTTTTTTACCTATCTGAATCCTGCCTGTGATGTTTTCCCCTTTGTCTGAATTTCTGCAGAACTATTTTATGTATGTGTATGAAGTCTTATAAAATATATAGCACTTAATAAAGTACTTTCATAGTTCATGTTAATATTATTTATGGAATGCTCGGTATTATCGGGCATTGTGCTAAATATTTTACATATATTAGCTAATTTAGTTCTCATAGCTTCTGAAGGTAACTGGGCATCCCTGTTCAAGCTCTAATAACTAGTTAATGAAACTCAGGATTTGAACCCAGATCTTCTAATTCTAAAGTCTATGCTCTTGTTCTGCATTTAAGCAGATGAATTTTTTCCCTTCAACCAGTTTTACAAGAAAATTTCTCAGCCAGTCGTTAAAACTATTAATTTCACATTCTCTTGAGAACATAGTACCAATATTACGGGGTACATTTCTGTGCTTCAGATATGATATAGAGACCTAAATTTGGAATGAACTCCCACTTCCCAGGACTTGGCCTTGTTCTTGGGTTTTTAAAATGTAATTGTTTTTCATTCATTTTTAAAGAAACTTGTTTTTTTAATGTCATTTTGTCAGCTTAGCTGGGTACCAGGAATGAATAAAAGACATGATCCTTACAAGAGCTTATTACATCTTCACGGGGTACAAAAGTTTTAATAAGCAGTTATAGTACATGGTAGTAAGAGACTGTGCCTGAGCTGAGTCTCAAAAGAGAAGTTGAATTAAGTTGGGTAAATGAAAAGGAAGGATGGCACAAATTTTTAAAAACAAAGTAAAACAAAAACACTTCAAAAGCAGCAGGGAGGCAGATTGAGATCTGGCTAAGACTGTAAAATCAGTGTGTGTGTTAGGGGGGTGATTTTTGAGAGTGAATTGGAGAAAGATAATAATGCAGATTGTGAGAAGAATTCAGGGGCTATTAGTGATCTAAATTATAAAAAAACAAAAGCCTGGGTGAGATATTGACATGGGGATAAAGAGAAGGAAATGTAATCAGTGGAACATAGAACACTTTAATGAGGGAGGAAGTGGATGATGATCCCTAAGTTTCCAGCCTTTTAAAGAAATGACTAATACAAGGTAGCAAGTTTGGTGGGAAAAATCAAGAAAAGATACTGAGATGCTCATTTAATTACTACATGCAGAACTCCCAGCTGGCAGTTACATACTCATCTAAAGATTGCAGGAGAAAATTCTGGGCTAAAAGAACTTTGGAGTTGTCAACCTAAAAGGAAGAGATGAAGCCAAAGTAAAATGTTTCTTCACCCAGGGAGGATGGATAGTTTAAGAACTAAGGCCAAAGATGAAACATTTCTTCACATTTAGTAATTACAACAAATTGGAAATTGAAGCTGAACCACTTCTATCACCTGATGATATTTAAGTTACCTTTTACATACACATATTTGTAGTAAATATAATCATGTTGTACTTATCATTATCGTCTAACATTTGATTTGGGAAATACTTCTTGTATGTGGTTATTCATATATTCTTAAATACACCATGAAAATATATTTTTTTGTTTTAAACATATTTGGCTTTAGTATCATTTCAGATATGTCCTTTTAGATACATTAATATGCCTAATAAATAATCAGTGTTATTTTTTCTAGACATTTTTTCAGTGACTTCTAATACTAACATTTTCAACTTATGTCCTTGAAAGTATACATTTTAATTACTATCATGAACTCTTCTGTTGTGATATGGTTGTTTTAGGCTTTTTATAATACTAACTTACTAGATAATTAGATATATATAATTTTTGTTATGTTTTCTAAAAATTAAGCTTACATGGAGCTTGTAATTTCTTTCATTATTTTTATTCAGTTTTTATAGAGCCTCTAAGTAGTAGAAAATTGGGAGTTATAGAGTACCAATAATCCTTTAAAATATAAAGGAGAATATTTTCACTGTATGCTTTTTCAAAAGAACAAAATGTAACCTGGTAATTTAATCAGGTGTTAATGTCATAACATCTAACAGTGTCTGCTCAGAAATGGTTTATGGCTCTTAAATGGTTTATGTCCTTAAATCTGAATGTGTAAGAGAAAAGTCTTCTTCAAAACCTTGATTCTTCTTTTCTGAGTATACCGTTATATTCTCTTGTGTTCTTAAATTAACTCTAGGGGTAAAATGTATTATGTTTAACAAAAGTCTAATTCTGTTATTCTGGAATTAAATTTCTAGTAAAACCATAAAAATAATGGATATTATACTTTAGAGTAAGAAAAAAGGGAAAGATAATTCTGAAAATACTACTGTTTGGAATTAAGTCATATTGTCAAAAAGTACATAAGGAAACCATATGATTAGTACAAAAACAGTGTTCCAGGAAAAAAGTAAGGCTCAACTGAATGGATTCTGTTAACATTCAAACTCTGGGTTTGCATGTCTATGTCAACTCAGTATCTGCAAAATGATGCTATTTTTAAGTGGTTGTTATTGACCTATATTCAATAAAAAAGTAATATCTTTTATCATATTTCTACTAATTTAAAATTTCCCTCTTTGGGGAAACCGTAAGATATAGTTAACTTCAACATTTTTTAGTCTCAGTAAATATTTGCTGCTAATTAAGACCTGTAATTGGAGAACATAAGAGATATAAAATAAGTCAGTATATTAGTCATCTAAAATGTAATCTTAAAAGTTCCCTAATCTAGTGTTAATGTCATAGCTTTTTACAGTATTTCCTCAGAAATGGTTTATGGCTCTACAAAAGGATTTAATTTTACATATATACACTTTCTGAAGTATTTGAAAATGAGTTGAAGATATGCTCTTTTGCTTCTCAGTACTTCATTCAAATATGTTCAGTTGATTTAATAATCTCCTTTATGGCTCTAGTCCAGGATTGACCACTGCATCTGACTTTCATGTCTCCTTAGTTATCTTTAACCTGGAATGGTCCTTCAGCCTTTCTAGGTGTTTCTTGGCCCAGTGTTTTTGAAGAGTGCAGGTTAGGTATAGACTGTCCCTCAATTTGGGTTTGCCTGATGTTGCATCATAATTAGATTATAGTTATGCATGCTTAGCAGAAATACACCAGGATGAGATTATGTCTCCTATGTCACATTGGAAGGTTGTATAATATTGGTGAAATATTGGTGATATTAACTGATCTCTTAAGTAATGTAGTATTCTCTGGGTTATTACACTTTAAAATGATTTTCCCTTTGCTATTAATAAGCTGTTTGAGTTACTAATAAGTTCCTGGGGAATAAGTCCCTTTGAAACCATGTAAATACCCTGTTTTTAATAAAAAAATTACCCCGTGTCTTTAACATCTACTGATACAAATTAAAGTTTACTGTTTGCTTAGTAGTGTAATTCAGTGACTCAGTGACTTTTGACACGCACACCCTCTAAATAAAAAACATTTCCATTACCCCCCAAAATTACCTCATACTCTTTCCCAATCCATTCCCACCTTGAGAAACAACTGATTTAGTTGTTTGTTTAATCAAAAATTAGTTCTGTCTGATTGTGTAAATGGAGAACATTGTGTAAATGGAATTCCACGGTGGTGTTTTGCACCCAGCTTCTTTCAACACCGTATCTGTGAGATTCATTGGTGTCTTGTGTAGCAATAGTCCACTCTTTTACTGCTGAGTAGTATTTCGTAGTATGGATGCCGAATTTGTTTATCAGCTCATCTGCCAATGAATATTGTGGCTGTTTCTAGTTTGAGGTTATGATGAATTAAGCTTCTTGGCATTTAAATGCATTTGGTTTTTATACATACTTCGCATTATATGTAAAGAGGTGGCATGTGTTTCATTGTGCTGGGTCAATAACTAGAATAAAATTGTTGGATTATATATATATATGTATATATATATATATAAGAAGCTCCCAAACCATTTTCTAAAGTCAGTGTACCATTTACACTTTCATCAGCCATGCATTAGAGTTTCTGTCCCTCTATATATCCTTGCTAGCACCTTGTATTGTCAGTATTTTTAAATTTAGCCATTCTGATCCATATATAGTGGTTCTTCATTGTGATTTAATTAGCATTTTTCCCCCAATGGCTAAATGATATTGAACTCTGTGTTTACTGGATGTTCATATATATTTATTTGTGAAGTGTCTGTTTAAATCTTTTGCCCATTCTTTTTTGTTGTGGTAGATTATACATAACAAAGTTTACTATTTTAAGCATTTAAATGTACAGCTCAGTGGCATAAAAAGCACATTCATATTATTCAGCCTGTCACCACCATCTAACTCCAGAATATTTTTATCTTCTCAAATCGAAACTCTATACCCTTTAAACTATAAGTCCCCTTTACCCTATCCATTCCTAGCCTCTGGTCACCACTGTTCTGTTTCCTGTCTTTATCTCTAGGTACCTCATATATGTGGAATCACACAGTATCGGTCCTTTTGTGACTGGCTTATTTCATTTATTGTAATGTCTTCAGGCTTCATCCATGTTATAAGATGTTTTAGAATTTCTTCCCAAAGGCTGAATAATATCCCATTGTATGCCTATACACATTGTATTTATTCATCCATTGAAGAACATTCTGGTTGTTTCTACCTTTCAGTTGTTATGAGTACTACTGTGACCATTAACAAACTTGCCCATTTTTCATGGGTTGTCTGTCATTTTATTATTGAATTATTTACAAATTATGAATAGAAGTTCTTTGTCAGATGCATGTTTTACAAATATTTACTCCCAGTCTATTGCTTCCCTACTTATTTTCTTACCTTCTTTTAATTACCAAAAATCTTTAATCCTGGCAAAATGTAGTTTATAATTTTAAAATTTTTATGGCTACTTCTTATGTCTTATGAAATCGTTATCTATCTCTACCTTAAAAATTCTTTAATATTTTTAATCCTGAAGACTTACCATTTGAGCTGTTACTTTTGTTTGTGAAAAACCTTAAATTTTTTCATGCATACAGAGTGAGGTAAGCTGGATTCAGGATTCTTTCCTCCATAAGGATAGCCTATTATTCCAGCACTATTTGTTAAGCGTTTTCCTTTCCTTGTTGAATTTCTTCGGTTCCTCTGTCAAAAATTCAATTAACCATGTAAATGTGATTCTGTTTCTGGATTCTATTCAATTATGTTGTTATGTTTTTCTGGTTGGTACCAATGGCACACGGCCCTCCACCTTTTTACAATAAACTTTGGAGTCAGGTGGCATAAGTTCTCCAACTCTTCTCTTCTTTCTCAAAATGTTCTTAGCTATTCTATGTCCTTTGATTTCGACATAAATTTAGAGTAGGTTTTTCAGTTTCTATTAAAATAAAAAACAGCTGAAATTAGGATTGATACTTCACTGAATTTATAGATCAATTTAGGGAGAATGGCTACCTTAACAAAATTGAGTCTTTCATTACATGAGTATGGTGTGTCTTTCCATTTATTAAGCCTTCATTAATTTGTATCGACAGTATTTTGTATTTTTCAGAGTAGAGATTTTGTGCTGCTTTGGTTAAAATTTGTTTCCAAGTATTTGTTTTTTTTTCATTCCCTTGTTTACTTTCAGTGTATGAAATACAATTGGTTTTTGTATAATGATGTTGTATTGCACAATCTTGTTAAATTTACCTATCCTGGTGGTGGTTTTATAGATTTCTTGGGAGTTTCTCTGTAGATAACCATGTTATCTGCAAAGAGAGACAGTTACGTGTCTATTACTGGATTTAGCTACTTCAGCTTTTGTCTGCTTGGTATTTAATAGTTTATCCATGTTCATCCTTTTACTGTAAGCATGTCTGAGTCTTAAAGCATATAGGGGTTTCTTGGTTTGGGTTTTGTTCATATGTTTGTTTAGTCTATCAACATCAGCCTTAAAAATAGTGCTTGGTCCATTTAATGTAATTATTGCTATAGCTAGATTTAATTCTGTCATTTTTATCATTTGTCTTCTGTTAGTCCCATCTGTTTTTGTCTCCTCTTACAGTTCTCCCCCTCCGTGAGTTTTTCCACTTTCTTTTTTTTTTTTTAAGTTTTTTTTTTTTGAGACTTTATTTATATAATTTGTGGGAGAGAGATAGCATGAGAGGGGAGAGGTCAAAGGAAAAAGCAGAATCCCCACCAAGCAGGGAGTCCAATGTGGGACTTGATTCTGGGACTCCAGGATCATGACCTGAGCCGAAGGCAGTTGCTTAACCAACTGAGCCACCCAGGTCCCCTGAGTTTTTCCTCTTTCATTCATTATGACTACATTTTTCTCTATGTCCTTGAACATATTTATAGTACCTGCTTTAATGTTATTTTTTTGCTAATTTTGATATCTAGGTCATTTGGGGATCTTCTTCTATAGACTTTTTCTCCTAACTCTGGTCACATTTTCTTCTACCCACCCACCCCATATTTCTATTAATTTTTATTGTTCATAACATCTTGTAGCTCCCCTGCATTTTCTCATCTTCCTCTTCCAAGTTCTTGGTTCTTGTTCTAGCAGGAAGTTAACATGCCTGAACTCAAGCACTGCCTGTCTTTCTTTCAGCTTTAAGGCTATTGCTCCCACCAGGAGCCTCTAGAATCTTCCCGGAGTTTGCATGCATAGTTCAGGGTCATACAGTATTTAGTTGGGGTTTATACACACATTTCAAGGCTCACTTCTCTGCAACTCTTCCTTTTGCACAGATTGAGTGCCTGCAGGTGAAAACCCACATGAAAGCAAACCTTACCTGCTGAGATTTTCTCTCCAAAGGGCCATCTTCACTCTAGTTTCTACCAGCTTTTAGTCACTATCTTATGCCTTTAAAAAGTAGAGGGAGGGGCTCCTTCTCAGGGCATACAAATGTTAGAGTTCTCTAATATAGGAGAAAATTATCTTAGTGTATATAAAGTATAAATACATCTACAAGGTTACTTAGTAAAATGTGTATCTCAGAATAGGTAGGGGTTTTTTTGGTTGATTAAAATTATCCACATTGAATATGTAATATATTATGATCAAACAAAAAAAAACTTATTTAAAAATTTGATAGGAAATAAATTGATTTCGGAAATCTCTTGCTCTCATTTACATTTTAAATTATGAAGATTCCCAAAAATGACTGTCATTTTAAATAGACTGTCACTATTTAATTTTCCCAGAGTAGCTTTCAAATTCAGCTAATAAGATAGTATATTTTAAGTCTGAATTTCAGAACTTAAAAACACAAAGTCTCTACACTCAATCTTAGCCAAAAGGCCTAGAAGTGATTCTACACAAATTCTCTTATTATTCCTTTCTGTGCATGTAGCTCTGTGAAATCTCATTCCTTTTTTTTTGTTGATTAACCTAATACTTTGAACAGCAAACACACAGATAATCATTTAATAGCTAGTTGAATGATGAATAGAGTAAAGGGCAGCTGTCAGAAAAATAGGCTATGGATAGTATAAATGTGACATGTTTTGCCAAAAATACCGTTTATCGTACGTTTAAAGAAAAGATTTTATAGAATTATAAAGTGTTACCTTGAAGTGACAATCATATTGTCAGTCACAATTAAGTGATTTAAGGAAAGAAAACAATTAAAACTATTATTTTAAGAGCTAGAGCCTACTTATCAATTGCATTAAATAGAATTGCATCCAAACATCTGTTTGTCATGTCTGTATAGCAAAATAAGAATGTTTGGCATTTTTCTTTCAAAATACCTAGTTTAACTTTACACATATATTATGCAATAGATGTTGAAGAAAATGAAGATGCTGGAGCAACATCCCTGCTGACTCAGCCACCTCAGCCATCATCTTCGGCTTATGATCCAAGCAGCATGCCGTCAGGCAGCTTCACTGGAATACAGATTCCTCCCGGCGCGCACGCTCCTGCTAACACGCCAGCAGAAGTGCCTCACAGCACAGGTAGGAAATTAAAGTTTAACAAGTTTTGAACTCTCCTTTCGTAAACAAGGACTGCACTTTTTAGTGTGTTTTTGCCTAAGCATGATGGTCATAAAGCATGATCTTTAAATTCTATTTGAACCCACAAAACAATGTAGCATCTTTTTTGTTGACGTTTGAATGTTATATGTGCTTTTGTTTTTTGAGAAATGACCAAACATTTAACAAACGTTACTATAAACTTTATATTTTATTACTAAGAATAGCTTCTATGCTTTTCGTGTGTGTTGCTATTTTCTCTTTCTTCCCGTCTGTTAACTTTCCCTTCACTGTTCAAGAGTAGCACTGAGGTATGCGGGTCTTCTATTATAGTATGTTTTGATCAGTGTCCCACTGTGTCTGCAAGATTTGATTTTTCTTGCATTATTTCCTTAGGACCCACTCTCTGCCCTCAACGTAGATACTATTAATGAAGGGAGCAGATATTGAGGCACAAAATCTCAGTAGCACTGGAATCACAGACAACTGAAAAGAAGGGGTGTGGGTTATTTCTTTTAATATTATAAACACTTGACTGAAGGAAAAAAGGGAAGTGATAGCTACTATCTTTGAATAAATCAGCATTTTATGTCTGGTTTTCATGGAAAAGATCTAACAACACTAGTCTCTAGTAATGAGTCAGTGTCAGTAAATGAAAGATAATTTTTAAAACTGCAGATACTGTTCCATTTACTTTTATTATTGACAAAGTATTGCCCTTACCTTCTAATAGAAGGGCATTTAAAGCCATAATTTGCATCTTGAACTTTTTCCAAAAATTGTTCTTAAAATATTTCTTTTATCTCAGCATAAATGTAGTCTGTGGTAGTAAACTATACAAACATTTCAAAATATTAAATTCATAGAATGAAAATCATGCTTTGAGCCCTAATTTCTAAGCTTTCTATTAAGTACCACACCATTACTGACTTTGAAATTTTCAGCCTCAGCTTAGGTCATTTTGCATGAGTTGAATAGCATTTAAGTTTTCTACTTCACTATCATAGCACCAGTTTGTATTAGTTTCTTTCCTCCTATTTTTCAAACTTTTAACTTTGTATTATCTACAAATATGGCTATTATTTTTGTCTTGAAGAATATTGATGAATGTGATTATTTTAACACTGATCTCTTTTGTGTCATCATTCTATATATTTTACTCTGACTTTGCTTTGCTTTATGATCTGTATGATGAATTTATTAGACAAACCAATTTGAGTGTGTTTTGTAAGTAAAATTTCACAGAACACTATTATAAATATTTTCTTATAAAAATATTCAGTATTTCCAGTGTAGATTAATATAAGCAATACCAGCTACTTAGATGCATTTGCCTTAGATAAATACTACTCTATTCTTGTGAATTTAAACACTAACCAGGAGCCTCCGTCACACCATATTTATAGAAGAGAATAAAATTCACTTTGAAGTCAAACAGTATTGGTTATTAGTTCCTGCTCCTTTCTAAACCACAAACTCAAATGTTATGCAGCCTCTCAACCTAGGTTTTGCCTCTTTCTAAAATGAAATTAAATCATATTCTCATGGTGATTTTAATTACTAGAGAATAAGTTTAAAAATTCACTACTAACTCTGCCTAATCACAAAATCAGTGTTCAGCAAATTAGCTTCCTTTTCCTTTTTTTCTCTTCCTTCCTATCTCTGTGCCAAATACAGGGTATTTAAGAGCAAGCTAATGAACACTTAAAATCATTTTGTGAATCAAGGGAAGTGTCACCTTTGGGGGTAGGATATTGACCTTAAAAAAAAGTTGCCTAAAAGCACTACCATATTAGACAACATATCATAGGGCAAAATTCTGGTACAAGCACATACATACATACATATATTTTATATATAGTTATACAGTGTGTATATAGAAGAGAGAAAGCTTACTTCTGGGAGGGCTGTATTCGATTGAAAAATATGAAATTGCTACTTTTATATAATATAAGTGATAACATCTTAGTAGTTTCATATGTTCATACTAACAGACAGTATGTCCTGCTTAGAATATCCTTGACATACATAGATATTGAGGAGGTAGTCTTCTATTAGAAAGTTTTCCGGCATGAACAATTCATCTTGCTCTAGCTAACTCTGGCTTGAGCCTTGGTTTGTTTTTGTTTTTGTTTTTTTCTTTTTTGAGTGAGCACATAAAACCAAAAACCTTGGAACTTCTTTAGGGTAAGGGAGGTCCTGTCTTGTTACTTTATGTACACTCTTACAGGCTTAGCATTTACAAAATTATCATAGCTATTTTATAAATTAATTTTACAGCAACTGTATTAATTATATTAGATATTGCTATCCCTAATTTATACACTGTAAAGAAATTAAGCAATTATCCCATGAAAATAAACACATAAACATATTTATTAGTGACAGAACTAGAATTTGAACCCACATCTTTCTGATTTCATGTTTTTGGCACCTCCTTTCTATGTCTCTTCCTCCAAGGAGAACTAAATCTCTGTTAAATCAGAATCTACTTTTGTCACAATATTTTGCCCCTTAAAATTGGTTTGAGATATTGGAATCTCCTCTTAGCTGGCAGATTTTTATTTCTATTACATTTAAAACATGGGCTATGTAATCATCTACTTTTTTCTATTATATTTAAAACACTTAAAAAAATAGGCTCTCAGTTGGCTAATAGCAAATGAAATAACATTTTTAGTTTATAAATATAGCAGATGTTTCCCCTCTTACTCACTTTAAGATTGATTTACTTTCCCTCATATAAAGATCCAGGATGCACTTTTATCAAAGGGAAATCCTCAAGATAGCTGAAAAGAATAGTATGTACTAATATACGGTTTTTAGTTCTTCCACAAAAAAGCACAGGGGCTGCAAGGAGGGCAGCAAAAGCGATTGTTTAAGCAGGCAGAGTGTTGGCCTCTGTGCTTTAACCACTGTGGACGATTGGATGGAAGCGATAGAGTGGACGGTTTGTCCTTTCTCTTGAAACACATGCTTTATACAGCCTATAAATATTGAGGAAGAAGATCTCGGTAATAAACCTAAATAGGTTAAATATTAGAATTATGTTATAATTAATGCTGGCCTTTTGATTATAAATGCAGCTTATCATATGTAGATCAAAAACTTAGCTCTTCTATTGTTCTTTTATGCATGAGAAGTACTGCATTTGAGTTTTCCTGCTATACAGCTTCCAGAGTTGTTAATATTTTGTCCTGACCATTTCTGTCAGCACTCTTTTCCATTGATTATACTGAGGTTTTACTCAGCCCAATCCTCCTATTTTCTTAACTTTGCTTATAGTGTTCCTTGTAGATAGTGTGGCTTTCTCCCTTTTTCTCTGCCTCTCCAAATGCTACTCCCTTAAGGGTTCTTTTTAATTATAATTCTGGATAATCTTCTCTAGTTTTTTAACCAACACCCATTTCTCCCTTTTCAGAATTCCCAGACTATGTAGACTATAGAACAATTTAAATTTGATACTTAATTAGAAATCCTGTAATGTTTAACTCTTGAATGTGTATTAATCCCATTTAATGGGCTATGTAACCATCTTCTTAAAAGTTAACCAGAAGTTATTTGTTGACACTTCTTTTTTGTTAAATAATAGAAAGGAAGAAATTTCCAACACAGTTCTACTCTTCCACATGAATGTTTTTATGGTCACATCATTCCCAACATATTGCAGTCTTCGGAGCTGCTGTCCATTTGTGAATTGACAAATGAGAACTTTCCAGATCCAGAAAGAAAGAAAAACAGATTTGAGTATCTTAAAAAAAATAAATGAATAACATAAACTAAGAGCCACTTTTACTGATTTAACAAGTATTTATGAGCTTATGTTGGGTCTGTACACTAGGCCCCCATGGGAACATGTCATGATGGCTGCCGAAAGGACAGGCCTTGACTCATGTGCATCAAGGCAAATGGAAGCAGCATCTTCTTACTGCTGCTTGAGGCGTGTTTAGCAGCCTGTGCTGTCAGTTCAAGCCTTAGTTGAATCACTGTGACCAGAGAAGTTCTTGATAAAATACAGACTAATTTTTTAATATTGCTCAAATAAAATTTTACTACATAACTGAATTTTCTACCTGCAGATTCTGTTTTGTTCTTGTTAATTAATAGTGCCTACTTAATTAATTTTATGAAGATGTACTAATAAGCATTTAAAAGTTAATACAATATGCTGGTCAATAAAAATACTCCTTTTCCATAGAGAAAGAGATTTGTTTGAAAATTTTAATTTAGGCAGAAACACAAATTACTTAGCAAGGAATGGCTTGATATCTAGAATGATCTGTGAGTGGGTTGTAGACTTACCTTTTTTTTTTTAACATTATACGAGGAATATATCATCGCCTACCTATGGTTTAGGCATAGTTCCTTCAAAGCACTAGGCTTGACTAGGGTCTCTGAAGATCCCTCTCAAATCGTGCATTCCATTTTTTTTTTAATGTAATTATGTGTTTTTAAAAGTAAGTTTTGAGGGAACAGTTAATGTTGGATGGTGATACTTTAATATACTTGGTTAGCACTTATCAAAATCAAGCAAAAGATAGTCATTGAATTGGTCAATTTAAAACTTGTGTGTCACCTGACTTTGGAGTTAACACTTCTTTAACTTTTTCTATAAATGAATTTGTGTATATATATGTGTATATAATATACACATGTGTATATGTAACATCAATTGAGAATTACTGCTAAAGCTTAGTAAGTGAAAAATGCATGAAATAGTATAGTATGCAGACATGCCACCATCTGCATTAGACATGTGTGTATATAAACACTCAGAATATATTTTCCTACATATTTTCTTTACCAGGCTCCATCATCAAATAAGTATGTCAGATTAAAATTCATTAAGATTTCAAAAAAGTCATTAGGAAATGAAAATTCCTTCATGATCCTTTAAATATTTTCCTAGTGTATAATTAAGAGGTATAATTTTTATGCCCATTTGTGGTTTTCTGATGCAGGTGTAGCAAGTAATACTATCCAGCCTACTCCACAGACTGTTCCGGCTATTGATCCTGCACTGTTCAGTACAGTTTCCCAGGGTAAGTCAGCTGACTGATTTTTTGAAACATATCTCTTGTTTTGGGTGTTGTTTTCTAATTATACCTTAAAAGTATTATATAGTGGAATGTTTACACATTTCTTTGAATGTTTGTGTCCACTAGATTCTCCAGTGAACTGGTTGTTTCATATTATCAAAAATATCTAAATTTGAAGGCATTTCCCACCCCCTTTTTTTTTTTTAAAGATTCTACTCATCTACCTGACAGAGATCACAAGCAGGCAGAGAGGCAGTTAGAGAGAGAGAGAGAGGGAGGGAAGCAGGCTCCCCGCCAAGCAGAGAGCCCAGTGCGGGGCCCAATCCCAGGACCCTGGGATCATGACCTGAGCCGAAGGCAAAGGCTTAACCCACTGAGCCACCCAGGCGCCTCCCCCTCTTTTTTTTTTTTACAGTTCCTTTTTTGTGGTATACTGCTGGATTTAGTGGCACAAACATATAGCTAAAGCTATCACGGAAGCTGATACTAGATTACTTTAGTCCAAAATTACCATGTCTTATGATTATGATCTTCTTTATCAATATTAAATGATTAGATTATCCAAAAAGAGGAACTGACCATAGTTGAAAACAAAAACAAAAAGGAACCTGTTATAAACTGGCAAATTACCCAAGAACATAGTGGAAAATATTTATCTTATCAGTAGACAGACCAGATAACCTGCCCAATGGATAATATGTTCCTCTGTTAAACTTGGTTTCCAGACTTCCCTCTGGAGTCCCACTCAATTTTAAAAGATCCACCGAAAATCTGATGTGAAAATATCTGAAATAGATAGATCAGTGAAACAGAGTAGGGACTCTGGAAAGTAGACCATACGTTATAGGAATTAAATTAATGATGAATGTGGCATTTGGATCAGTGTGGCAAGAATATATATTCAAAAGTGATGTTAGAACAATTGGTTATCTGGAGGTCACCTGGGTGGCTCGGTCAGTTTAGTGTCTGACTTCAGCTGGAGTCATGATCTTAGGGTCCTGGGATCAAGCCCCGCATTGGGCTCCCTGCTCAGTGGGAAGTCTGCTTCTCCCTCTGCCTCTCTCCCCATTCATTCTTTCTCTCTTTCTCTCTCAAATAGGATCTTTAAAAAAAAAAAAGAAAAGTTGGTTATGAGAAAAAAATATATATTAGGTACTATCTCTCAATACTTGTATCTGATTTAGTTGTATCTTAACAGATTTGACAAATGAAAAATGATAAATTCATACCACAGAAAACTCCTTCTTCCCCATTACATTGTTAGAATGCGACTAGTAGACCAGGAGAAATTGAGATTTAAAAATAAAGAAGTAATATCCAGAGCATATATAAACAGCTCCTACAAATGAATAACTGAAACTCAATTCAGTAGGAAAAAACAGGCAGAATATATGATAGGTAATGGAGATATGCAGTGAACACATGAAAGCTTTCCCAACCATATTATTAATTAGGGAAATTGAGAATTAGAATGATTTGGGTCTATGTCAATAGATAAAAAAATATTTTAAAGGATCAGTAATCTGTAGTGTCATTGGAGACCTAAGGAATGACTCTCGCATGCTGTTGGTGGGAAATGTACATTAGTAGAGTTTTTTTCAGCGATATTATGTCACTGTCAGAATTGCAAATGTAATTTTTTTGAACCTGCTATATTCCACCATCTTAAAAAAATACTCAGATATGGCACAAAATTTACAAGGATCTTTTATTTCAACATCATCGTAATAGTGGAAAATAATCTTTTAAGTGCTTATTGGGATATTATGGTTCATTCATCATATGGAATGCCGAGTAGATATTAAAATATATATATGTATATATATATATTTATATATATACACACACACATAATATAGTACCTGACATGAAAAGATTTCTCCTAAGCATATTAAGTTAAAAACAAAAACAAAACACAAAAAAAAACCCAACAGGTTGCAGAACATTATGTATAGTATGACCCTATTTAGGAAAAAAAATATTAAAATTATCTTCCTGCATGGATGTATGTGTTTAAGTACATAGAAAAATTCTATATAATACTCAGACAAGAACTAATAGTTTCATAACCATCACTGTCTCTTTACCACCACCTCTAATAAATACTCCCTGAATCCTTTTCCTGTTCCATTTTTCTCTTTAGTGCTTAGTACTTACCACTTTTAATACCCATAGTGTATGTGTGTTAGTATTAGTATGTTAAACGTTTCTGTAGTGAATTTGTGGCTTACTGTGGAAAGGAGAATGGAATTACTTGAAGCAGAACATTTCCTTTTTTAACTAACATCTCTCTATATAGTATTACAGTGTGAATAACCACTTACCTCACGAATTTTTTTGAGAATTAAATGGAATATCTGAAAAGTATTTTAGCACAGCGTCTGACCTAATCAGATTCTACCTCGAATCTTTCTAGTGTTGCCATTTCTAAGGAACATATCTTGGTAATGCCTGGATATAAGGGTTCTGTACTGAGCTTTATCTTTACCACCAAGATTTACTGCATATCAGGTGATTCCCCAGTGATTCCGCCCATGCTTTCCGTTCAATTCAGAGGACAGTAGAGTACTCTAGGATCAGATATCCAAGGTCCCTGACGTGAATTTTTAAAATTACCTAGGTAAGTAGGAATCTCTAAAGACCCATTTTGGAAATTTTTAAAATTAAGTATTCTGTGATCTCTCATGACATTAGGTAAATCAGTTTTAGAAAAAGATGCTTATGTCTACTGAGTGTGCGGGGACTTCTCTTAAAACCAAAAAGGTTATCTTTGATCCAGTGCTGACCCAGGCTCTTTTCTGCTGTGAAAGGGAACTTGACTAATAGCTCTAGCTGTCTTCTGCCTTCTTGTACTGCCCTGTGGAGGAGAAAAGCAGCCCTGTGATGAGGATAGTCTTCTCTGAAGCCTTCGGCAACTGTACTGAGCTTAGAGTTCAGAAAAGAGATTCTTTTAGACAACCTCTTTAATCCTTCAGACACCTTTTAGGTCCACTGTGTGCTCTCTCTCTGGTCTGTCTGATATGGCCTCTAGTAAATTTTAATAATATAAAAAAACAGCTTTTATTTGGGTGCACTAAGCAGTATTTACTATTTTTTATATACTGAAATTGAACAGTTGTTCTCTTCTCCTTTTATGTATTTTCCATTTTATCTAGTTTTCAAATGCTAAGTTAAAAGAATCATAATTAAGCAGATTTTCTTTTTATTTAATTCAAATTTTAGTCACATGTCTTATTATTAATGACTCTTAGATGATATTTGGGTTTTGGGTTGTTTTTTTTTTTTAAGATTTTATTTATTTATTTATTTGAGAGAGAGAATAAGAGAGAACATGAGAGGGGAGAGGGTCAGAGGGAGAAGCAGACTCCCCATAGAGCTGGGAGCCCAGTGTGGGACTGGATCCCAGGACTCTGGAATCATGACCTGAGCGGAAGGCAGTTGCTTAACCAACTGAGCCACCCAGGCACTCGATTAGATGATATTTGTTAAATAAAGGGAAACCTGGTGTTACAGAATAGCAAACGTAACTATTTGATAAAGTTCTTTATATTTTTAATTAATAAGTCTAGCATCTCTAGTTAAATCTGTAACTTACATTTTGTATCTGAGTCTTTAAGTTGGTTATTATCTAGTTATATGATAGTTACATAATTTTTATAAGCTATATGTATTACGTCTGTAATGATGTTTTTCTGTTAAAATATTTTCACTTTTTCTGAATATTGAAATTGTTATTTCATGAAAAGTGCAATATTTGTGTTTTAAAATAGTTTTATCATTGATGATAAGTTTAGTTTATAAAAACTAAGATAGTAATGGAGTTCTTTCCACTACATACATCTCATTAATAAATGAGTGGTATGTCAGCAAAACATGCTAAGACTAATGCTATAAAAATAAGAGTTCTAACCATGGGGCCTTCTTCTAGCAGGTCCAATAAATTCTGTATGATTGCCCTATATATTTAAAGATTGCCCTGAGATAAGAAGACAGGCTATTAAAGCACAAAATGAGTAGTGGGGTAAACTCAATTTTCAACGGTGTCTCCCTCACCTAGATAGGATGTATAGCTTTACATGACTAGAACCTTGCTTAATATATTTGGAATGACCGTTGAAGAATCTAGTAGGTATTTTCAATTAAAAAAAATAAACCTAAAGTGTCCTGACTAAATTTTCAACAGAACAACAGCAGGATAATTGTTTTTTAGGTTTAATGGGTAACAAATGCCAAGGCACTAAAATACTAAAAGATTTGTGGTGATTGCATCGCAGTGGTGATGCAATGTGGTGATTGCAATGATTGCATTTTACTAGTTTATTGATTTGTGTTTCTTGCATTTTAAGCAAACTGAACTGCAGGAAAATTGAAACAAGGTCTGTCAAAGTTGGAATATATAATCTCTTAATTCACAACAGTAAAGACCAACCATTATGATCTTTAATAATACTCAACTTTTTGAAGACTTTTTATGTAACACACTGGGCTAATTACTATAATGTAGATCTATGTGTATCATCCTAAAATCTGATATTTCATTGATGTTTAATTCTATATGAACTCTGTTTTAAAATATAGGAAATAATGTACAGATAGCATTTTTATATTCATTCATTAAAGTTACTCAGTACTTATAGGTACCTGGCATTGGCCTAGAAACTTTAGGATGCATTGTTTCAGAACTCTTGAAAATTTTAGAAAATAATGATTTGGATCAGAATTTAGAGTCTAGATACCTGAAGACACTACCTTCTTTGAAATCCTTACCTATGTAGTAGCAAAATTAAAAGCAACTAAACAAAGATAGTCTGTTTATAAGTACATGCTTATAAACTGAATTAAAATATATTATAAATATATTTTTAAAATATTTTAAAATAATCTTTTAAAAAATAGTATTTTAAAAATAAATATAAAATAAAATAATATATAAAATATATTATCTGAGCCTCTGTCTTCAGCTCAGGTCCCAGGGTTCTGAGATCGAGCCCCACATCAGGCTCTCTGCTCAGTGGGAAGCCTCCTTCCTCCTGTCTCTCTGCCTGCCTTTTCTGCCTACTTGTGATCTGTCTGTCAAATAAATAAAGTCTTTAAAAATATATGTACATATATATATTATCTCTTCATTTATAAACAGAATTTGAAATATATTGTTTGTTTGTTATATTCTGTGTCCCAGCCTTATGATCAGTTCTTAATATCCTTATAAAGAATTCTGAAGAAAATGGTATTTCAAAAGTCAGGACACAAAGTCATTTTTTAATTTCATCTTTAAAAATATATATTCAAACTTTAGGTTAAATGAAGTTGTTTTTTTGGTTTTACCCAGATTATTTAGTCAGGTTCTACCCATATTAATCATATGTGTAACTGGAAAACTTACTGAGAATAAATTTTGGGCATAATTTATAAAGATTGTTCATGTGTTTAATTTTATATTAATGATAATTAAACTGTAGAGATTTTTATATGGGGGGCACGAAAAATATTTTCATGCTAAAAAAGTTAAATGACTTATGTAATTTTTTAAAATAATGTTATTTCTTTATTTTCACAGAGAATTATATTTATATTCTAGTTCAGGTGAAGGTCAGATGGTTTAGTATGTGTGTGTTATTCCATGAAAAGAGAGGCTTAACTATTCTAGTATAAACACCAAAGCTACTGTCATTTTTTTACACAGATTATAATTTTTTGCTATTAATTTATGAAAATAGGCTTCTAGTTTGACTTCCAGATTAAAAATCTTTTAAAAAAAGTTATTAGTATTGGCATATATATGGTTTATGTTAATAAAGGAAAAAAGTGAAAAGCATGAAAATACCTAGTTAAATATTTACAGCTAGGGTTGAAAAAAATCTTCATGTTTTTATATAACCTTAAATATTTTCTATAATTTTAAATGTAAGCATTTACCTAACCTAACAGAAAACTTTTTAGATTCCTACAAATATCTTAATGACTCTGTGTTTCTTCTAGGGGATATCCGTCTAACTCCAGAGGACTTTGCTAGAGCCCAGAAATACTGCAAATATGCTGGCAGTGCTTTGCAATATGAAGATGTCAGCACTGCTGTGCAGAATCTACAGAAGGCCCTCAAGTTGCTAACTACAGGCAGAGAATGAAGCCTTTGTACAGTAGATCCATGCATTTTTGGCTTAAAGAACTAACAGTCCATTACTCTATCTTCAGCCCATCAGGAGCACAGTTTTAAGGAAGACATCAGTTGCATTGATTGTAACAATGAAATCTGTGTCTGTGTATCAGATTCCTGTTGAAGCATTCAGCAGCAGCCTCAACCACTTTTCATTGTCCATTTAGTGGATCCAGTAATCTTCGGGTATATAGGGCTGATGTGAGCAAAGTCTAAAAATGCCCATTGAATCCTGCTTCAGAAAACACACACACACTTCTATGAAATGTATTGGTGTTCGCATTGTATCTTAATATTCATAAGTTAAGGATTTTTAAAATCATAATTTGGACACAGACTGTATTACTTTGCTATAAAATTCTAAATTTAACTTTAAATAAAAATTGCCAGGTTATACTAGATTAGAGATCATGTTTTTGTTTTCCTCTGGATTTATGAACATCCTAAACTGTTAGATGAATCTGAAAGGGATTATGTTCATAATTAAATTTATGTTTCTATTTAATATAACTACATTAAAAGTTAAAATTTTTATGGAAGAAAATACAAGGTAAAGAGGTGGAATCACTTTTCAACTTAAGAATAATGTTGGCTTCCCAACTGTTTTCCTTTCTCTGTTGAAACTAAAGTGAATTGGTATTTATTCATAGGCAGTTTAACTGCATGTACTAGGGAATGAAAAGAAGATATTTGTAGTAATGCCTGGAAGCTTGGTGCTTAAAGTTAAGGTTCTCCTCTGCTGCTGTGGAATGGATTCCATACAGTACATAGCTAGGAGCGATGCAGAAGATTATAAGAACTTAGACTCTCGGTTGTTAATTTTATAAGTTTTGTGGGAAAATATGGACTGTGTGTCACCTGCATTTGTGCTGTGTAAAAAATAAATACAAGGATTCTTTTAAGTTGTTCAGCTTATTACAGAGCCAAATGTGTTTTAATTTGCATGCTAGAGTTTGTCATTTTTTTAAGTCGTTATGTTAGTACAGGAATGTGGATATTTCTGTAGTAAAAAAAAAAAAAATTTTTTTTTTAAAGGAAAGAGGTAAATTTGCCAAATTAGTCAAATTTGCCAAATTTACCTGAAATTTATCTCATCCATTCGTTCATCCCATTAAAATTGGAGTCATTTAACATAGGGGTCCACAAACTTTGTATAGTCAATGGGCAGACTCCTGTTGTGTAAATAAAGTTTTACTGAAACAAAACCATACCCATCATTTATGTTTAATCTGTGTTTGCTTTCCCTAACTGCAGAATTAGATGGACTGCAAGTCTAAAATATTTACTGTCTGGCCCTTTAAGAAAATGTTTGCTGACCCGTGTTCTAACAGTCTCTTTGAAAGAAAGTGAATCATTAACTCATAATCATTTGTCTTTCAATTTTCTTTGCCTAAATGTAATGCTGCTGCGTAGGTTTGATAGAATGAACATTCAAACAGAATAAACTATTCTAAGATAGTGCAAATACAAGCCCCACATGTGGGTCTGAAAAATGTCTTCCATATTTTTCACAACTAAATTTCTATAACATCTGTAGAGTTCATTTGGATCTAGAACACGAGTGCTCTGATGCATTCCTCTACACTTTTATTGTAGTAGGAGAGAGTCTAGGATAATCGTTAGTGTTACCAGAGGTAAATAAATCCAGCAAATTTTAATTTTATTTTATTTATTTATTTATTTATTTAATTCTTTAATTTAATTCTTCACATGCCTGGACACTTGAAAGAAAACTGTCCCCTCCCATTTCACACCCTACTTGGTTGCTCCCAGTTGGGAGAGCACATTGGGGGGAAAAGATACAGTGGAAGCCCTGGAGTTCACTGATAAGTGGGCTGTGGTATAACAGCACTAATCTATAAAATGGAAGCAACATCGCTAGCT
The DNA here is from genome assembly GCA_004024625.1 of Mellivora capensis. NCBI lineage: Eukaryota > Metazoa > Chordata > Mammalia > Carnivora > Mustelidae > Mellivora > Mellivora capensis. The sequence continues at coordinate 90,971 of PISX010003564.1, forward strand.
TCCTCAATTTGTTATGAGATGCTTTAGGTGAAGTGTTCAGCAGCTGATAGCAGACCACAAATGTTTATTGTTATTAACCGTAATGTTAAGATAATAATGTCAATTATTAATGATTTATTTCCCAAATATCAGGAAATCCCAGTTGTCTGTGTCCAATTGCTTTACAATGCTTTCTTGCCTAAGGGGATTAAACTATAAATATTTTTAGCTTTGTATTTCTTCATATGAAATCTGGCAAGATACAGTTAGAAATTTTTTGATGTAACACCAGGATAAGAAATTTTTATTTAGTCATTCAACATGTATTTAATGAGCAGCTACTGTACCTGGTACTGTTCTTTGCATGAGAAATCAGCAGGAAATAAAAAAAATTCCTTCCTCATAGAGTTTATATTCTTATGGAAAGGAAACAGAGAAACTTAATAAAAAGTGTATCATATATTCAACCAGTGGTTTTTCAAAGGGTAATTGTTAGAAATGCAAATCTTAGGCTCTTGCCCCAGTCCTACCCAATCTGAAGAAACTGTAAGGGTGGGGTCTGGCATTCTGAGTTAAGAGACACTTTAGGTAGTCTGGTGGTCCCTGAAGTTTAAGTAATTTTAGCCCTACCCAAATCACAACGAATGAGAATCTGGGAGGGGAGATCATTAAAAGGATCATATCTGCTACAGTGCAGAGACTAGGCCATAAGGCAAGTAAGAGTGGAAGCTGGGAGACCAGTTACAAGAGGATTGCAATAACGAAGGTGAGGTATGATGGCTTAGACCAGAGGTGGCAGTGGAGGTAACAGGATGTCATTGGTTTCTGGCTATGTTTTAAGTAGAGACATAGTATTTCCAATAAACTGGACATGAGGTATGAGCCTAGGAAGAATGAAGATTGACTCCCATGTCTTTAACCTGAACACCTGAAAAGAATGAGTGGTTAATTGCAGTAGAGATAGATTGTTGCTGAACTCTGCTAACATTTAGGCTGAAGTACAATGTTCCCAGGTTCTTGTGACCACCCTGAGTAAAACTATTTGATAACATTGTTTTGCCAGTGCGGACAGAGAGGGAAGAAAAAATAAGATAAAGTTCTATCTGCACTTGATTGTCACAGACATCTCACCAAATCACCGCTGAGCTGGAGCTAGAAGCCAAGGACTGATCCCATCGTCAGGGATCCCGTGACCAAGGATGTATTCAGGCTTCAAGATTACACCGAGAAAAAGACTCCAGTTACAGTTCTTGAAAGTTAACAGGCTAGGGTGTTCATATGAATTGATCTCTCTATATATACATAACTTGTACTTCTAGAAATGTGAGGTTACTGTGTATGCCTTAAAATTAGATTATATGCTATTCTTTTAAAGAAATACCCTAATATAATATACCCTAATAGCAGCATTGTTATAAATAATCTTTAACTGATAGAACAGGAACTGACTAGGAGTTGAAGAGTTCTGGTTATCTCCACAGCTTCCCCTACCCATCCCCATTATTTTTTAACTTCACTCACATTATGTATCAGAGCAATTGGACCAGATCATCCACTTTGGGCCATAAGTAAACTTGCACCAGTAGAAAGGTTCTTTAAAAAGATGACAAAATTTTAAGACATCCCTCATGTGGAGGTGTGCTTACGTGGTTAGTTATAATTTTGATGTCTGTGTGGAATTCTGAGACCAAAAACTCCTTCACTGGACTGTATTTAAGTAGGACTAGTTACAAGTAAGCAATACTTTAATAATAGTAAAGATAATAGCTAGCATTTAAGTGCCCACTAAGGACCAGGCACTATTCTAAGTATTTTTGATGTGTTAATTCGTTTAATCCTGCCAGTGATCCTGAGAGGTGGGTCCTATCATTGTCCCTGTTTTATAGGTGAGGAAACTGAGCCACCAGATACTAACTGTGCCTGAAGCCATAGAGCTAATACTGAAAGTTTCTAAGCTCAGGCTACCTCTTTCAGACAATGTGTTATCATCCGTGTAGGTAAATCACCAGTTAAATTGTGAGTGTAGTGAGGTGTTCTAAGTGAACTCCACATTACCAAGGTCATGGGTCTCAGTCAAGGTCACGATCCCTATTATTAGTGGGAGGTTTATCAGCTAGATTTTTCAGTTATCTAGGCAATGTGTTACAATTAACTGCAGGTGTGAGGTAGTGAATAAAGAACAGGAACACACAGTCTGGAGCTAATTGGCATGGCAGTGTATGGACTGAGTCCAGGGAGAAAATAAGCAGGAGTTGAATGCAAAGGATAAATATATTATCTTGAAGAGGGTGTCCCACATCACTAGGGAGACCCGAGTTTCCCATTTTTCCTTTTATTTTAAATAATATTACTATTTTGATTTCAAGTATACAAGGTTTATCTCAAGTATTTTTATTTTAAAAATATATTAGGCCCATCAGGAAATCAGATAGGGATATGAACACCAATGTAAAGTTAATAATCTTTATAATTAGTTACTTCCTCAAACTTCTATCTGAAAATCTGAGGCAAGAGCGCCTGTCCTTCCAGAATTCCCTTGAATTTGGAGGGGGAAAGAGGCGACTGTGTAACAATAACCTACAACTTTCTGGAGAACTAGCTTCATGGTTCAGCAATATTAAGAGATCTTGTAAAAATATCATTCGTATGTTCAAAAATAGCATCGTATGTTCAAAAAAAGCATCATTCGTATGTTCAAAAATAATATGTATTGAGCATCCACGGTCAATTAAAACTTAACATGATAATGTGATATTATTGGAGGTTATATACAAGACTCAGTAGTTCTTCCTGGGAAAGGTCACGGAAGGCCTTGAAGAAGAGTTTGAACTGTAGGTTTACCAGGCAGAGACTGCAGGGAGAAGTGAGCAAAAATAAAGCATGCACAACAGCATGAAGGGGAAAGAATGTTAAGAAATTAGGGGAATTTGAAGAATTTAGTGTTCCCGTGGCAGAAAGCCTATGAGGAATGGGAGTTGTAAATGTGAGATCACACAGGTTGAGAGGGGTTAAGCACTGAATTGTGTTCTGCCAAACTTCCTAAATTAAAGCCCAACCCCCAATGTGACTGTATTTGGAAATGGGGCCTTTCAGGAGGTAAGTTAGATGAAGTGAGCAGTGTGGCCTGAGTTCCATAGCACTGGTGTCCTTGTGAGAAAAGGAAGAGACACTGAAGATACCTGTCTTTCTCTTTACTCCCTTTACTCTCTTTACTCTCTTTGCTCTCCTTACTCCCATTCTCTATTTCTCCAAGCACACAAAGAGGTCATGTGAGGCCACAGCAAGACCACAGCCATCTACAAGCCAGAAAAGAGAGGACTCAAGAGAAGCCAGCCCTGGCGGCACCTTGATCCCAGACGCCTAGCCTCCGAAACTGTGAGAAAATAAATTTCCCTCACCGAAACCATCTGTGGTATTTTGTGATGGCAGCCCAAGCTGACTAAGACAGGAGGCAGGAGGATAAAAGCACTGAGGGTCGGGCCAAAGAATTGACATTTTCATTTTGAAAGTGATGGAAAGTATGATTTCAATTCTCAATTTCCTCCAAAAATCTGTGGCTCAATTTGTGCTTTAAGAAATGATCTGTATCTGTGTATCTCTATGAAGGCTTTGATCCCTTCAAATATGCTCTTGACCATATTGATTGCTTGCTTCATTGATGGTAACCCATAGAATTGTTTTGGTCTTCTTGGGCCCTCGGTTGTGATACTTGTGTTGTGCTCTGGGGGAGAGTCAGAGTCCCGGAAGAAGGAAGAAGGATGTTTAGATGTGTCTGCTGCACCACACTTTATACTTTCTGTCTAAAACTAATGAAATCCCTCTAACTGCAACCTGGCAAAAATTACCGTTTTCCTCTTCATACATACAAATCTCTCTTCATTAAGATGCTTCTTAATGGTGAGAGCTATTTAAACTTGTAAATCCTTAGTATTCTAGGTGATGCCTGATGCAGACTAAGTATCTCTAACCAGTAAAATTAACAGATGACTGGGTGAGGACTGAAGAAATTATACTGAAATCACCAAATAAAGGTTAATTAATGTGCAGAAAACTCCGTTCTCTAATATTATAGTGTGAGATGAGAATTGCCTCAAAAGAATTTTAAAATTATCTGTTCATCATTGTTATCTTAAAAAAAAAAAAAAAACCCTCATTCTACAGCATCAGAATACTGGGATAATGTGTAGAGTCCATCCACACCACCCAGAAAGTCTTGACTCCTAATTCAAATGCAGGTTCTTTATCTGTTGAAATTGTGAAGATAACAGTGGGTCAGATGTGCTCAGAACATTCCTATAGTATCCACTAATAACATCCTAGTAACAACATACATGTTCTCTGCAGGTGTATGTTAAAGGTTCTTGGTCCATCCATACCCTTGGAGAGATTAATATGTTCAAGCCATTGCGATTGTTTAACATCAACAACAACAAACCCTGTATATGTTAAAAACAGGAAAATATATCCAGATTATGTTGAAGTTCATTATTTTGTCTAAGGAAATTGTAAATGAAAGATTATAGGTGAATGGACAAATAAATGGGAGTTTAAAATTATAGAAGCTGCCCCTGAGACTCTAACATTTTTGGGGAAGTTGGAACTCATTTGAATTTTTTTTTCTCAATGTATATATTCTTGTCTTCCGTCCATTGCTCCAAAGACAAGCAACTGAAGAAAAAGTGTGAAGATTATAAAGCCATGGGCATAGGGTGATGTAATGTAAAGAGTGTTTTTTTCTGAGTCAGGAAACGGGGTTTCTGGTCCCCATGTTGTCATAATCTGTTCTATCAACTAAGAAAGTTTGCCCTTCCTGACCCTCCTCTGAGGGTTAGTTTTCTCACAAATAACAGGAGCGGGCAGGGCTGGATATCTAACATCCTTTGAAGATCTCAGATTCTTCAAGTCTCTGAATAATCCTTTGGTACAATTTGAGGTCTATAGTCCTTGAATCACTCATTTGAACTAGATGCATCATTACATTATGTTTTCAAAACTCAAATCCTAACATCTATTTAATAAATAAACATCCCCTGAACATCTTATGTTAATATGTCAAGAATTCAGTAAATATATCCCTGTGAATAAAGTTGAAGCCAAGGACCCAGACGGCAAAATAATTACTGTTCCTTTAGGTGGGATATTTTCTTCTGCTAGTGTGAAGATTACCAGGGAGAGAAAATCTGACAAAGAAGATTTCAGAGCAAAGAATATTCCCATGGATAAAGAGAGGCATTTTAAAATGATAAAGTGGTCAATTAATCAACAAAACATTACAACCCTGAGGATTTATGTGCCTAACAAAAGAACTTCAAGATACATGAAGCAAAAACTAATATAATTGCAAGGAGACGTCTACAATCATAATCAGAGATTTTAATACCCATCTCAATAATTGACAGAACAGTAAGAAAATATGCCTGGTATCCTAAACCCTTTAAATTTGTCCTTATGACCCTAAATAAAATGAATCCTTTTTTTTTTTTTTTGCAGTGGTTTCCTTTCTCCTTTTTTTAGAGTGACTTCTACATAGTATGATGTGAGAATGATCTGCTGACCCTGTTTTCCTCATGATTGGAGATTTTATTTCTACATGTGTGAAGACGGCAAACATGTCTGCCTTTTTTGATGATGAATTAAAATGGGTGTCTTTATTTATAAATGAGCGTATTTATTTATTGAGTATATACTTATTGATTCTTTTTATAATATTGTCTTGAGATACTGCTTATGAACATCTCCTGATATACTATTTTCAAAATGAATCAGTCTGAGAGCTTTTGCTATAGTAACTGCATCTTGGGGAAAAATGTATTCCAAGTCACTATAATAAAAACTGTCATTAATCTATTAAGTATTTGTATCGTTTTTTTTTTTAGAAAAATCCCAATATTGCTTAGAATAACATAAAGAATCCTGTTAAATATGTCTTTGTGTATAAAATATTATATATATCATATGTACATATATATTTATGTATATGTATCAGATACTAGTAATATTCTTGAAAATACCCTTTAGAATTATATGGAGCAAAAAGCAAAATTATAAGATAAATTATTTTCTATTATTGTAACCTGAGGGCACAAAGTTTTGTTAGAAGTCTCCGCTGCTCAGGAGCTTAAAATCTATGTAGGCACAGATGTGCATGAGTAAACATAACTGGAGGCATGGTTTTAAGTGCCAGAATGAAAATATTCATGAATTGCTATTGAAACTTAACAATTTTTTTTCCCCCAAACTGGGGAGCTGGAGCAGGACATTTCCCTGGGATGGTGACATTTGAGTTGTACCTTATTCCAATAAAATGAAGTGGGTAATTAAGGTAAAGGGGAAGCATAAAAGGAAAAACACAGTAGTGGGAAAGGGCATGATAACTTTTTTCAATTACAGTGAAATAGCCATGAGGAGAAACTGGCTAACAGTATAGTCACATTGAGTGAGTACAGTCACATCGTTCCACTGAGACAGACAGCAATCTCTTAAAGATGGAATAGATTTCAGTCTAAATCCTTTCTTTCTATATAAATCCCAAGTAAATGCTAAAGCCTTCTAAATAAAGTATTTTTATTCTTTCTCAAGCTGAAAGTGTATCTACTTGTGGATCCCATCTACATAGAAGGCCCAGTCCTCTCCATGATCTTCATCCCCCTGCTCTATGCCTTACGTCTGTCAGCGACCTGAGATCACAGCGAGGGGTCGGTTCCTCATAAGGAGGAGAGTGATGTGGAACAGACAGGACAGAACAGGGCTGGGGGAGAGTGAGGTGGCCAGGAAATTGGAAGCAGGTCAGGAAGTAAGGGGTTAACTCAATCTCAATAATTCACAAGAAAATATCACTGAAGTCCAGCTCAGAGACTCATTGGTGGTTACCGTTGCCAAAACTGTTCCACAAGAGCTTATGGTAAGTTATCAGGATGCTTAAGTTTTTGTAAGAAATTTGCGGAAAAATTCACAGCATGCTCTCATAAAAAGGTTTCTGAAGGGGCACCTGGGTGGCTCAGTGGGTTAAGCCTCTGCCTTCGGCTCGGGTCATGATCCCAGGATCCTGGGATCGAGCCCCACATTGGGCTCTCTGCTTGGCGAGAGCCTGCTTCCCCCTCTCTCTCTCTGCCTGCCTCTCTGCCTACTTGTGATCTCTCTCTCTCAAAAAAAAAAAAAGGTTTCTGAAGACTTTACCAGTTAATCCCTCTTTCGTCTGGGTATGAAAGAGTCGGAATAGGACTGGAAATAGAGCATGTCATGTCAAATGAGTCTTTTGACAAGAAGGAATAAATCTTATGAGGAGTGTGTATGATAGAGTCACAATTTACTTTTTCAGGAAAGTCTCAGTCCTTAGACATTTAAATTCTTAAACTGCTTGGGGAAACTGAATAATCCTGGAAACTTGAAGTCAGTCCTAATGAAGTGTTAAAAACTTTAGTAATGTGACATATACTCTGATTCACGAACTCTTCAAGATGGAAGGGCCCTTAGAAATGATCTAATCCCATCCTCTATGCAGAGGTTGGGCTTGAGGCCCGGGAGAGATGCCGTTACTTGCTCAGGATCACAAAGCTGGTTAATCAGTGGAACAGAAAAAGCAAAAGGAAAAGAAGGAAAACTCCATTTCTCAGACCAAGGATTTTTTTTGTAAAATGTATCTTGTTCTAAAAGCTAGATCAAAAAGACTCTCTGCTAATTCTTGGCATTTGCATGTTTTCTCCACAATACACATGTAAATTCAATGAGGAGTATTCATTGGATAGTTGGTCAGTCACATTGTAAATATTCACTCGCTATTACCCTAAAAAGCCCTTATTGCTGTCTGGAAAGAATGCAGATGTTTAACACTTTTCCTTGCAGAGATTCAGAGTGAGGCAGAACATATACGTGAAAAGACGTTGAGCATCCCAGGGCAATGCAGAACAAGGTGCCAAACAAACGAAGAGGCAAGAAGGAGGTTCGGGCTGTGCCTGTGTCTGGAAACAATGGAAATGTGCTGTGGAGAATGGAGTTGAGAGAGCGACCAAGAGCAGCTCCAAGTGTCCAAGAAGGCTTTGTGGAGAAAGCAGAGCTTGAAGAGGATAGGATTTTTCTGATGTTATCAAAACTCCCCCTTACCTGCCGTGGTCTTCTTTCAGGTTCACTGTCCTGGATAATTCTTGTGGCCATGGGAGGGGCTGTGCTCTCCCCACCCACGTCAGAATAACATTAAGGTTATCATTTATTTTCTTTTCTTTTTTTTTCCCCGTAAACATTTTATGTATTTATTTAAGAGAGAGAGAGAAATCACAGGTAGGCAGAGAGGCAGACAGAGAGGCAGGTGGGGGTGGGGGTGGGGTGGGGGGGTGGAGGGCGGGGAGGCAGGCTTCCTGCTGAGCAGAGAGCCTGATGCGGGGCTGGATCCCAAGACTCTGAGATCATGACCTGAGCCAAAGAGAGAGGCCCAACCCACTGAGACACCCAAGCGCCCCATCAGGGTTATCATTTCTTGACATCTCTTTAGCACAGAGCTTTTCAACCTGAAAGAGGATCTGGGGTTGTGGAGGAGAGGAAAAATAATACATCTTTATTTTTTTAATCTCTAGCTGACATGTAACATTTCTTACAATTAGGAATATAAACCACAAACCATGGCAGGATTAATACTTCTTGTGACTCTGTCACCAATAAAAACACGACAGATGGTTTCCTCCCTCATTACAGCCTTTGTGGTTGTTCCTGATAGATTGGAAAGCCATTGATGGTTATCGTTATTTTCCATGTATGGACATTATTGGATCTGCTCTAGATATTATTGTATTAATAAAAACAAACATATATTATTTTATTGCAAATTTGGATTTTAATATAATTTTATTATTTATTTCCACATGATTGTTTCATCCACAACCCAATTAGGTAAAATAATGACTTTTAAGGAGGCCCACACCCAAACCCTAGAATCTGTAAGTGGCAAAAGGGACTTTGCAGATGTAATTAAGGTAAAGGACTTTGAGATGGGGAGATTATTCTGGATTCTCCAGATGAGCTCAATCTAACCACAAGCATTCCTGAATGCAGAGAACCTTTCCCAGTGTGGTCAGAGAGGAGAATGAACAAAGCACTTGATTAGCCTTTGCAGATTTTGAAGATGGAAAAGGAAGCCAGCAGCCAAGGCATGTGGGTGGCCTTTAGAAACTGCATTAAGACAAGGAGCACAGATTCTCCCTTAGATCCTTCAAAAAGAAGTGCAGTCCTGCCAACACCTTAATTTTAGCCCACGGAGACCTCTATCAGACTTCTGACCTTCAGAACCTTAAGATGATATATTTGTGCTGTGAAAGCCAACTAAGTTTGTGGATATTTGTTCTGGCAGCAATAGAAAACTAGTACACTATTTATTTTATACATTTAAAAATAACATTCTGAGAAACTTCTCCAAAGGCCTTCATGCACAAAAATTAGTTTAAAACTCCTGCCTAGCACTGTCTGCTGCTACCGTTAAAAGGAAAACCTTAGGTAGTTTGACAATGACACCAATCAGTATGTGTTGGGGCCCTGGAGGTAGATGGTATATTTTTTTGACAGTTGTCCAAATGTTCCAGTAAAAAATTTTGTAGCAAGGGGCACCTGGGTGGCTCAGTGGGTTGAAGCCTCTGCCTTCGGCTCAGGTCATGATCCCAGGGTCCTGGGTCTGAGCCCCGGGTCAGGCTCTCTGCTCTGCGGGGAGCCTGCTTCCCTTCCTTTCTCTCTGCCTCCCTCTCTGCCTACTTGTGGTCTCTGTTTGTCAAATAAATAAATTAAATCTTTAAAAAAATTTTGTAGCAAATTCATAGTTATAGTTCTTATTCAAGATTTACTTTTTCTCTCACCTTTCTTAGGGGTTCTTATTTTTTCTGGCTTCCACCATTTCCAAATCTAGATTACATTCATATGTGCAACTCATTCATGCAAGAATCTGAGCCAAGGGAGGAATGATTTTAATCCTTTTAATTGGCATTATTACTTTATGAGCTTCCAAATGAGCCCAGCAGCTACTAAAATATCATGTTAGGGAATTGTTGTAGGAAAATGAAAACCCAACAAAGAAGTCCTATGCCAAAGGAGATGTATTTTCCATTCCCAATGGTGGTAGAGTCTCTGATGATTCTTTATTGAAATTCTTGGGATCAATTCCTAATTTGTTACAACAGATTAATGCAAAAATGATTTACAAAGGAGTTGCCATTATCCTACTTGCTAACTATAAATGGCACCTTTTGAAGTATCTGGTTAATGAAAATTGGTAATGATATTTGGGTTCAGTAAAGTTCTAGGGAATTACCTAATTCCCTAGAAATTTTTAAATAATTCTACCAAAGCATTCTTATCTATTATTTTGTATTCTATCATAAAAAAAAATTTTTTCCTTTGTAATTCCAAAAGAGATGTTTCTTCCCTCATAGAAAACCACAATCATGAGGTAACTACCATGAGTTTGTCAACAGCAGTGTGATCTGTCTGCCGTTGGCACTTGCAACACACTTCTCAGCATGTCCACATTCTCTTATTACAAGCAGTCTTTCTAAATGTGTGCATTTGGATCTTAAGAAAATTAAAAAAAAAACAAACCTGCCAAGGCAAACATTATAAAATTCTAAATTATCGATCAATTTACTTTCAAAAATATGCATAAAACAATCTAATCCTTCTTTCCTAGGGCTGGCTCCTTTGAGTAATTAAAGACAGACATGCCAGTTTTGCTGAGGTCAAGTATATACAGTATATAATAAAGTATGATATCTGGACCTTGGACAAAATGGAATGCCAAAACTAGAATGTTGCCAACTTTCCACTGTGCAAGGTCTAATTTAGTTGATACATCTGCTTTCCATACTTTATGAACCCTAATGCATTCTCAGGAATTCAAAGCTAATATTTCTCATTACTAAAGATGCATAGTCATCCTGACCTCAGGAAGATAAAGTTGTATTAAATAACATAGATTTTTACTTAGAAAATTTTTAGAATGTCTTTCAGAGAATTTTCTAAAATGTAAAAAGTAAATTTATGCTAAAATTTAGCGTGAAATCCATAAATATTTAACTTGTGCTTCATAGCAAGTTTTTTCATTGCACTTACATACTTTCACACCTAACAAACATCTCCTGTCTCTAGTAGCAATCCTCAACTAAGACTAGCATTTTATTGGTATATTCATATAACTACACACTTCCTAAATGTTTGTGTATTGTATGGTAAATAGTAACAAAAGACAGAAAATACATATTGGTGATGCAAACAGTTTGGACTAAGCAGCTCTGGTTTTTCTGAAATTAATTTTTTATCTCATAGAAAATAACATACTGCCAAAACCAGACAAAGATGCCACCGTAAGAAAAGAAAATTTCAGGCCAGTATCTCTGATGAACACAGACTCAAAAATACTTAGCAAAGTATTAGCAAACCTAATTCACCAGTACACTAAAAGGATCATACACCACGATCAAGTAGAATAGGGTCCTGTAACTGAAACTTTAAAAAATGTTTACTATGACAGATTTTTTTGTTCTGATTTTTTATTATTTAAACTCAGTTGTAGCCCAACAACAGAATAAGATGAGAGACTTAAGTGCTCACTCTTCATATGCTTTACCAATGAACGTCTATGAAAGGAGAGACTAAAGCTAATAACTAGTTTATTAAATTAGACCTGAGGGACAATATCCGGGGCTCAATTTACTCTTTGTTAATGTAAGGTCCGACATCCAGCTTAATTGATTAGTTTCTTTGATTTGATCAAGTATTTAGTTCTGAAATAAAATACAGCTTTTGTATTATTCTCATGCCACTTTCATTAAATAAAGATGATGGAAAACATGAATCCAGAGTCCATACTCTATTGTATATATAAAACACAAGTATATTTGGATCTATTCTGAACAGTCAAATCATGCATACCAGTTAATTTATATTTGTATTTTCTTGTTGATAAATCCCCCCTGTGGATTCCTTTAACTTTGAGAAGGAATTAAAACCAAACTCAAAAAATAAGCAAACATGGGCCCCTGGGTGGCTCAGTCAGTTAAGCATCTGCCTTCAGCTCAGGTCATGATCCCAGGTTCTGGGATGGAGCCCTGCATTGGACTCCCTACTTAGTGGGGAGCCTCCTTCTCCCTCTCCCTCTGTCTCTCCCCACCACGAAAGTTCTCACTCTCTCTCTCTCACTCTCTCTCTCAAATAAAATAAATGAAATCTTTAAAAAAATAAGCAAACATTTAAATGAATACATATTTGAAAGAAAACTTCTTTTGATAAGAGTATCCTTAAGAGTATAATTGTGCTAATTTACTTTATTCTCGTTATGCTAATGTACTTTAATAACTGAAATAATTCAAAGAATTGTAAGGATCCTTGCTTCTCTGAAAACACTAAATCAATGTATCACCTTGTCACAAAATGCTGTGATGTAGAGAGCCCTGATCTAGGAGTCAGAAGACCTGCCCTTCATACTCCAGGCCCCGCCCCCCATTTAGCCTATGACAGAAGCCTCCTGTGTCTGCTTCTTCCGGGTGCACAAGATTCGTGGAGAATCTTTGTATGAAGCCACTCGAGGCTTCTCATAGGTCCTCCCAAATCATTGTTTTCTCCTTCCCCAGGATGTTCATATATACTGAAGCTCTATCTAGAAATACTCTCTCCCTGAACTTCATTCCATACTTAATCTCATTCAATCTCACTCGTTTTTTGACATCAAATAGATTGCATATGTGTTTTAACACACTTCTGTATGAAAAGATCCTTAAATTCTAGATGTTATGTTTATTTGAAAAACTAGTGATGAACATATATTTTATTAGTAGTTTAAATGTTTCTCATACTTCACTATGTATGCAAGTATAGTTGACATTTCATTATAAGAATTAAGAACACTGAGAGTATATTTGCCTAGAGAAGATGCCTTCCCTCACTGGAGCAAAGTGGCACTGAATCTATCATAGTATTAAACAATGTTACCTCAAGATTTTATATCATAGAACAGAGGTCAGCAAAGTATGACCTATGGGCCAAATCCGGCCCACCACCAGTTTTTATCAATAAAGTTTTATTAGAACAAGGCCATTTATTTATATATTCTTTTATGCATTGTCTGCAGCTGCTTTCATGACGCAGTACCAGTAGTTGACTAGTCATGACCAAAACTGGAGAGCCCAAAAAGCCTAAATTATTTTTTTGGCCCTTTAGAGAAAGTTGCCTGATTCCTGTCATAAAATATAATGACAAGGATTTTAATCAAGAGAGTTCAATGTCAGGAAGTACCAGTCATCCTGAAAGACATTAAGTATGAATTCTTTAGAAAACCTAGAATAAATTATACTCTGTTCTGACAGACCTGACAGAAAGAGTTGTCCACAAAATGTACAATAATAACAGAATTAACTGATTTGTCTAAAGAGTGACTAGGAACTGTATATTTGAATGTTAGAAATTTATGCCAAAATGTGTGTGTGTGTGTGTGTGTATGTGTGTGTGTAGAAGTTAATGTTATGATGTTGAGTTGTTTTATCAAGGAGTAACTAGTCATCAGGCCCTACTTTTAAAGATGTCTTGGTTTATGATTGGAAAGAGCCATCACTATTGAAGAGGTTTTTTGCTGTTGTTGTTACTAACCAATTGACGTGTGCAACTCATCTAAAGATCAAATCATTTAGAAATGTTAACAAGAGGTGAGCATGGCTTTCACCAACCTCTTTTCTGTCACTTAGCATTGTTCTGATCTGGCAAGAGAATATTTCTTTAATCTCCAACTCTAACTGTAATATTTCAATACTGCCTTTGAAACTCTTGTTAAAAGTATGTCTTCCACTCTCTGAACCTCAGTCGAAGCAGGAAGTGCATGCTCATGTGCATAAATTCATCTGTAATTTTATATTTCTGGGTATATAATAAATAATCATCTCCTCATGGGAAAAAATAAATGAATAATAATAAAAATACAGGCCTCGACGTCCAGTCACCAGAATAAATTTTGGTTCAGCAACTCACTGGCCATGTTGCCATGGACAAGTTACTTAAAACGACAAAACTTCTATTTCCTTTTTTATGAAGTGGTGGAGATATTAGTACCTACGACATAAGGTTTGCTTGAGTAAAAACAGACTATTTTTGAAGCACTTATGTGATGTCCTGGGTAAAGTGTAAATGAAAGTGTGTCGGTCCATGCTTATGACGAGTCATGCAAGTGGGCCTACCAACTTTTCCCACGTCTGGACATTAAAGCTGATGATAAACCAACACAAGAGGCAGAGTCCTAAACAATGATGGTGAAAAAAGTACTACAGCTTCTGAATCTGTTCTCAGTGAGAAGAAAAAGCACAGAGGGGCGTCTGGGTGGCGCAGCCCATTAAGTGTCTGCCTTTGGCTTAAGTCATAATCCGAAGGACCTGGGATTAAGCCCTGCCAGGCTCCCCAGTCAGCAGGGAGTCTGCTTCTCCTTCTGCCTCTCCGCTTCCCCCTGCTTGCGCGCACTCTCTCTCTCTCTCACATAAATAAATAAATAAAATCTTTTAAAAAAAGAAAAAAGAAAAAAGCACAGCTATGAGTGATAGTGGAAAAGCTATACCTAAAATCCACTTCTTCCTTATTCAAGAAATAGAATTGACATATTCAAAACTCCAGTGTCTCAAGAAAAAAAAGTTAAAATATAAAGTAATGTCTAAATAAACTGGGAGGCACACTTCGTAAAAGGGAATTACTTTTTTTGGAAATAGAGTAAATCAATGCTTCTCAAATGTTCTTCTCCAGAAGACAGAGAATGAATATATATCTACCAAGTGTTCTGGAGAGGAGCAGAAGAACGTGACAGCTCTGAAGTCATGAGCTGTAACTTCTGATTCATAAAAATGTTATATTCTACATCTTGCCTTTTATATTTATTTTAAAATTTCCTTAAAGTCTCAATGAAAAGGAGCATCTTATGCATTTGAGGGCTTCCCTACACTGCTCCTTACTTGGTAAGAAGCACAAGTTGAACAGGGGTTCATCTCAGGTCTAATCACCTACTGAGGGAATTCTCTTTAAAGAATAAATTGATTTAGGAAGGGGAAAAAACAACAACTATCTCCTTGAACAACACCTAAACAGTTAGTTACAATAATTTTTCCCTTAAGGCCTATGAAATTAAAGTGATATTGGAGAGTCACAATTTAAACAATCTTTTGGAGAAACTATTATATTTGTATTCAAGGGAACCCAAGGCAATCTTGATCTTAGGAAACTAGTTGTGTAATGGGAAAAAAATGAGAATCTTGTGGTTGATGTGTTACAAACCTGGCTCTGCCACTTACTACCTGAAGGAAAGTTATTTAACCTCTCTGAGCCTCAATTTCTTCAGCTGCAAAGGGAAATAACAAGGAAGAATTGTTTAAACAACCGGAAAGGATGGGTATGAAATGCCTGACTTGATTATTACATGGAGTGGATGTTCAGCATAACAGAGGCTCAGTGTCATATTGATGACGTTTTATTCATTCATTCATATATTCATTTATTCATTTTGGTAAAACAGTGTGTCACTGAGACAAGGAGAAAAGTCACGGTCTGAATACTATTCTTGACAAACATTTCATTGATGTCTACACACAGAGGCTTCTCCAGGTACGAGTGTAGATCACAGTGTGCCCAGGCTGCTGAGTAGCCCACAGCAGTTTGAACAACTTGTCTATGTGCAAAGCAATGAGGTCACAATTCCATTAGGGTGAGTTTGCATATAAGTTCACCTAAAAAAAATAGTGATTGAGCTCTCACTATGCAAAAAGCATCATCCTAGCCATAAAATGCAAAGGACTGGAATAAAATGGGACTATAAATTATAAAGGGAGCAAAAACTGCTGTTCCTGACTTTTGGAGAGCTCACTTCTAAAGGAGGATAAAATGATGAATGTGGAATAAGCCCAGTGTATTTGTTTTTGGAAAAACACAGTGAGTCTAGGCTTGAGAAAATATATTCTCAAAGCTTATTAATAAAATTTTCACATAAATGGAATGCTCACTAGAGGCAGGAAGCACTCCAATAAAACTCAGAACGGTCACTCCAAAATTGCTGTGTAGTTGGGGCCTAGAGGCCATCTAGTTGCAAGGAGAGCCAGACAGATCTGCTTTGAAGCTTGGATGACCTGCATTCTGATTTTATTTAGGGTGCCTTTGGTGGTGGTGAAAAAGATCATAAAGAATATTTAAGGGGCACGTGGGTGTCTCAGTGGGTTAAGCCTCTGCCTTCAGCTCAGGTCATGATCCCAAAGTCTTGGGATCGAGCCCCACATAGGGCTCTCTGCTCAGCGGGGAGCCTGCTTCCTCCTCTCTCTCTCTGCCTGCCTCTCTGCCTACTTGCGATCTCTGTCTGTCAAATAAATAAAATAAAACAAAAATCTTAAAAAAAAAAAAAAGAATGTTTAACCACAGCTGCTACCCACCATTCCGACCCAGTGACCTCTTGGCACCATCTAAGAAATTTGTGTTTTAGAACTGGTTTTATCCTTACATTTGGAACCTAGAGATAATGCCTGCCCTTCAACTATATATTGAGCACCTTACAGGTACTCCACCAAGTGCCAGGCAAAGACACAGCATGTTTTCCCAGTAGACTCAGGGTCTAGTTCAAGGGACAGAGACTCGAAAATTAGTAAGTACAGCAGTGTGATAAACATTCATCTGGACTTCACTCTTTCCAAGGTAATATAAATGGAGTGGAAATCAGGCTTCCATTCATAACAAGTGGGGTTATCTTTCCAGAATTGGGGTTGCTGGACATAAATGCAACAAGATCCAGGAAATCTTTCTCCATGGACCAGTTTCTAAAAAATAGTAGGTTCATTTTCAAAACTCATGTTTGTTATAGATATTATCTCCACTGGTTAATTTTAAGAATGGCTCAAAATACAAAAGATTTACACATAACTCCCCTGAGCAAGCCAAAGATTGAAAAAAAAAAATTCACTAGCACCTTAATTTGCACTGGGAGAAAAAGAAAGGTACTTTGGCTGCCGGTTGCTAATACAGTTAATTAGTGCCCAGTGAAAGCTAAGCTTTGTTTTATAAAAAGTTGAATATATTGAGTTACTCTCATGAGCCAGAGATGGTGCTGGGTAATTTATGTATATTATCTCTGTCAGAATTCCTCAGACAGTGCTCCTTCTCTTCCTCTCCTTCTCCTTCTTCTTCTTTTTCCTCAGAATAGTCTTCTTAGACAAATTTATATCCTAAAGCCCTGAATTACTCTTCCCAGCAATATTTTGATTTCTAGAAACATCCTTCCCTTCATCTACCAAATACCACTTCAAGGGCAGAGGCTGAAAAACAAGGTCTTAAAAGGGTCAGTTTCCTTTTGATTTTGGTCTCTGTGGCATCACAAATATCTGGTTTAGAATTAACCATTTCTATGGTATGCCTTAAGTGAGTAAATTCCACTGTGGCTCTGACTGAAATATTTGCCAAAGTCTTGAGGCTGTCAGGATAGTCTGACTAAAGAAATGGATTTCACCAAAGTATAATTGTGCTCATCTCCCTTGCCTGAAAGTAGTTAGTTTAAGAGGAAGATATTTACTATTACATTAAATAAAACATTTCATTATAGGTTGAGTTTACTCAATACCGGATCATGTACAATTCAGATCACATAATGCAATGACTAGACATGTAGGGAGCAGCTAGCCCAGGCTGCTCACCTCATGGATGAGGAAGCCAATGCCAAAGATGAGGAGTCTTCCTTGACATCATGTAGCTTGAAGAGAAATGCAGCTGAGGATAAAATTCACCTCTCCTCACTCCATTTCCCTGCCTCTCCCCCCGCACCTCTGCATCTCTTGGTGCTGGCATACGTGGTATTTGTGTGCAGAGTTCCCAAGGAGTGCTCTCTCAGTGTATCATTTTGGTACATGAGCTGTCTACCCATACATTATTTTTCTTAAGTTCCTCTGAACTTAAAAGAAGGTTACTTCAGAAAATAGTCTTTCATAAGAAAATACCCAGTTGTAATACAAAAGCATCCTGACAATTTGCTACGTCAGGAATCCCCTTCTTCCACTGGATGCTGTGGAATGAAAATTGGTAATAACAGTAAAAAATAATTCATTGGAAAACCAAGATGACACATGACCAGAGTTTAGTGGAGAAATGGGCATGTCAACTGTGGGAAGGGCTAAGAGGTGACAATTACATAGACTCAAAACAATATGTTCCAGTTTCTGTTAATTAATAGAGGCACAAAATTTCTTGTCTTTCTTGCAGCACTTAAAATCTTCTCTCCTTCTGAAACTGTTTTCTATTGGCTTCAGGTACATTGTTCTCTATTGGTCCTCCTTCTCTCCCTTCATCTCTCTCCTATCATTTTTTTTAAAGATTTTATTTATTTATTTATTTGTTTGTTTATTTATTTATTTATTAGAGAGAGTGAAAGAAAGAAAGAGAGAGAGAGGGTGTGTGGGAAAGGTCAGAGGGAGAAGCAGACTCCCCACTGAGCAAGGAGCCTGATTCGGGGCTCGATCCCAGGACCCTGGAATCATGACCTAACTCAAAAACAGACACCTAATCGACTGAGCAACCTAGGCATCCCCTCTCTCTCATCTTCTAGATACCTACTTAATATCATCCTTCTATGGACTGATTTCTTTCTCTCTCTCTCTCACCATTATTCTTCTATGGAGCTACAATTTTGTGTTTTCAACCCTCCCAGAGAGTTTCCACAATTTATTTCTAAGGCATATTGAACTCCGTGTGTCAAAATGAATTCATTTTAGTACAGACTTCTCCTTCAATGGAATGGAGCATATTTCTCTATTCTTTCACATGTGAGCTGTGCAGAATGACTTTCTTCCAAAGAGTGTAGTATGAAAAGGAGAGGAAAGGGATAATTTCACTGTGAACAGGCTGGGCAAACACTACCAAGTGTTTGGTACTACCAAGTGATCAACATCAACCAACAACTTGACAGTATATACCCCTAACATGATGTCATAAAATGGTACTTTTTCTCTGTGTTCTTCCTCCCAAAATCACAACTCTAGTCCAATCACAAGAAAAAACATCAAACAAATACTAATTGAGGCACATTCAATAAGATACTTGACCAGTACTTCTCAAAACCAACAAGATCATCAAAAACAAGAAAAGTCTGAGAAACCATCACAGTCAAGAGAAACCAAAGGAACCATAACAACTAACTGCAATTAGTTTTAATTAGAATTAACCATTTCTATGGTATGCCTTAAAGGGATACCATATCCACTGCTCAATATATTGAGTTACTCTCATGAGCCAGAGATGGTGCTGGGTAATTTATGTATATTATCTCTGTCAGAATTCCTCAGACAGTGCTCCTTCTCTTCCTCTCCTTCTCCTTCTGTATCCTGAAAGGGATCCAGGAGCAGAAAAAGATATTAGATAAAAAGTAAGAAAATCTGAATAAAGTATGGAATTTAGTTAACAATTATGTATGAATATGTGATTATTAATGGTGACAAATGTAACACACTCAGATAAGAGATTAAAAATAGGGAAACTGGGGATGCCTGGGTGGCTCAGTTGGTTGAGCGGCTGCCTTCGGCTCAGGTCATGATCCCAGCGTCCTGGGATCGAGTCCCACATCGAGCTCCTTGCTTGGCGGGGAGCCTGCTTCTCCCTCTGCCTCTGCCTGCCACTCTGTCTGCCTGTGCTCGCTCGCTCTCTCTCCCTCTCTCTCTGACAAATAAATAAATTTAAAAAAAAAATAGGGAAACTGAGTGTAAATAGACAAAAAATCTCTGTGCCTTCTTTATAATTTTTCTATGAATCTAAAACTATTCTAAAATGAAAATGTTAAAATAACAAATTCATGATTTTCCCTCCCAAGTCTTTTTTTTTTTAATTATGTTCCCTATTTTGTCAGTGTAATTCTGGTGGGACAACCAGAACTTTACCCTGGCTATCCACATTTATAAGGCACAAAGCTTTTAGTGAATGCTTTATTAATTTTGAAATTTAATATCTGAATTTAGCACCTACATATTGAGAAAAGAATAGCTAAAATAAAAAACTGTCAGATAGCCTCTGTTTATTTATGACAAAAATCTGAGCACCACACCATACAGAACAAAGTTGATTTGAGACCAACTAAAATGGAGAACTCAAAATGGACCCACCTTGACTCAGATTCAGAAAATTTTAAATTAATTTTTCTATAAATTATCTAAACAGCTTCATATGAAGAAACCCCACATGACTTCCTGCCTTTTCTGCTTGCCAATTTAATTTTATTAACATCTTTCCAATTTAAATCCTAGAATAAATTTTGAATACTCATCCCTCATCTTCCACTTTCTGCTTGTCTGACCAGAGATGATTTAACGTATCACACACCTTATGTGCCCTGTTGCATGAAGAGGAAAGGAGCACCTAGTCTGCCACATCCCTTGCCCTAGTGGCCTCTTCTATGCTTTAGGTTGACCCCACTGGTCACTAACATGGTATATGGGCTACCACCCACACCAGGTGGCATAGCTAGGCCCATCCTGTTCTTTCAGATTCCATTCTTCTCCCATATTACTTCTCAGCAATGGTCTCTAGTGCTGTTGTTCCTCACTCTTTAGCCTCCGCCTCCTGACCTTCGGCTTCTTCCAGTTCTAGTACCACTTCTCCATTCCTGGTCCAAGACATACAGAAAGTTCTGGATACCTTGCAATCCACATACAGGCCCTGGGAACCGGGAATAGCAATGGAGGCCTTCCCACCTAAAGCCCTTCTTTATCACTGATAATTACTGTTTTTGTTCACTGATGTATTCTTGGGATGTCATGCTGCTCTGGGATTATGCTGAATGTAGGCCTCTTCAAAGGGGCCATGCTGTAGAAAAGAAGGAATAAGTTCTCTCCATTATGATTCTCCCAAACCTACTGGTATTTTTCCACCACAGGACCTAGAACTAGATCCTCTCCTCCCTCCGCTTGACGAGGTAGCAGTGGAGCATGGACTAGATCCCCCACTTGGCTCATCTCTTGCTCTTCATGCTTCACTGTGTTCATGCACTCTCTCTCTTTCTTCTATTTGGCTATTTTCTTCTTCTCTCTCCCTGTGACACCTCAGCTCCTCTCCTTAGACATGGAAAGAATTTTTATTTCCTTTTCCTCCCTAACAGGAACTGCCTTCTTGTCACAGCCACATCCTTCTTTGTTCTAACTGAGGGTTTTGGAGGGGAGGGGGTTGAGGGATGGGTGAGCCTGGTGGTGGGTATTATGGAGGGCACGTATTGCATGGAGCACTGGGTGTGGTGCATAAACAATGAATTTTGGAACACTGAAAATAAAATAAAATTAAATTAAATTTAAAAAAAACACTTTATGCTACAGTCCTCTGTTTATGACTCTTAATATTCAAAGTCTAGCTTTGAAAATTCTAAGAAAATTCTTTCTCTCCAATAAAGGAAGACTCTTACAAAATCAAAAGATTTCTTTTCAAACTATTATCTTGCTGTGGACTTAAAAAATATTTCTTTGAAACTCAAAGGAGAATAATGATGATTGCTTAAAAATGTCTTTTTCTGGACCAGCCCTCTGCTACCTTTGGGCAATAAGATCAAGTTTAGGTCTTAGACTTCTTGGTAGAAGGACTGCCAGGGACAAATCTCAGTTACTCAGAGGGTGGGGAAAAAAAAAGCAACAGGTTATTCTTAAGCTATTACCTCAGAGTAAATGCTTTTGCTTGTCAATCCCAACCAGGCCATGGCTCTCATGGAACCCTCATTTGCCCTTGTCACCAACACTGGTAACCAAGACATTTCTTGATCTTTCTTGTGTCTTCACAGTCAATCAAATATTGGGTATTGTCAATTATGTCATGGTAGTATTTCTACTAGTTTCCCCTTTTCCCTATTGCCACTAATTCACCCTTTACTTCTCACCTAGATTATTTTTGTCAACTTCTAACTTCACTGCTTGAAGTTTCTCCTTCAGTTTTTTTCAGTTATTCTTCCCTCACGTTGCAAATCTGAACCGTGGACTAATGTACACCTGAGATCCAATTCTACTTGGACATTGGTGAATTTGAGCAAGCTTTGAAACATCTGTCTCCTTAACTTTGGAAGGATGCAATGAGATAATATATACAGAGTGCTTAGCATGGTGATTGGCTGATGCAAAGGAGGCCCAAAAGGTTGCAATTGCAACATAATACTAATATTAATGGTTAAAATTCTCAAAGGTCTGAAATGTTTTCAGAGGTTCATGGATGAGAGAGACACTGAAGGTGGAGTAGGCTTCAAGGCAATGCAGCTGTGGGGAAAGACGGTAAACACAGGTGTGAGGGCAGGAAGGTGCAGAGCACTAAAAGGACAACAAGATGGAAGCAGAGGATGGCAGGAAGCTAGGAAGAAAAAGGGTGGAGAGACAAATTACACAGAAGTTAGGGTGACCATAATTTCTAAAGTTAAGAATTTGTATTTTATTTCATAGGCACTAAAGAAGTTGTTGCTTTATCCTAACAGTAAAGTCATGTGTGTATAGCATGAGCACATGGGTTCCTCTGTGAAATCTACAAGCAAAAATCTGAATGTTCAAAGTATAGCAAAAACTAAGAGATCAGCCTGTTGAAATAAACATGCTCATGTTCTCTGAACAGTTACTTCAGAGTTTTTAGAGAGATGAATTCTTACAGATGAAATTTAAGTATCATAAACTTTCACTCCCATCTATAAGCCAAATACATCATTGAGTTTCTATATAGTGTTTGTTAACTATTCTAATATTTTTTAGCCTTAGTTTAGTTTTGCCTTTGGAAAGAGAGGAGAGAGAGAGAGATGTGGAAAGAGAAATGAGAAATGGGAGACAGCGAGAGAGAAATAGTCAGGACCAGGGATAAAAAGAGAAGGAAATTCACAATGTAAGATCTGGAAAAACCCAGGGACAAAATCTGAAGCGTGAGAGGCTCATGGAAAGCAAACTTGATTAAGCGAAGTGGCAATAAATGGACTCATGTATCTAGAATAAGTATTCAGTAACTGCTCCCCCAACAAATAACTCAAATAAAGGAATAAGTGATACTATTAGGTAAGAAGCTGAATCTATTTTATCTTCAGAAGCAGAAGGCTCCACGTGCACTTTGGGAACGGTGGGAAATCAAGTTGGGAAGAATTCAGGATTCAGTTCACCAGATGATAAACTGCCAAGCTCTTAGCATGAAGAAACCATGCCTTGTATATTGTATCAGCTCCCCGTCACTAACACGTAACTGGACTTCAGTAATTTTATTGAACTGAGGTAAACGGAATATCTGAGCATCGGAGAATATGAACTCTGGCCATTGGTTTGGGCTGACACTTCCCAGCCTTCACAAGGAGCTCCGTACTGTGCTCCATTGACTACATGATACCTGGCCTGTAGAACTTGTTGAGTCAAGTCTTATTTAATTTTACATTCTTACAGAGGACTGTTCACTGGCCCTTCAGTGTAAGGAGCATTTACTCATCATGATTTCAATTACACTCAAGGACCCAATTGTTTCCTTCTACCTAGGTTCTTAGGAACATCACAGAATGGATCGATTCACTGTGTTTCCCCAGAAGGACAGTAATTTACATATGATCCTGATTCACTCCATTTTCCTTCCTATCTGGTCCTTCCTAAAAGGGACTTCAGAATTACTAACGATAACTGAGGAAAAGGAGAGAGGTTAGTAACGCTGCAATTGGTGGATTAATAAATAAATAAAAACTTAAAATAACGTTCTGTTTCTTTTACCCCATGTCCTTCATGCCTTTAATTAACCTCTTCAATGTACGAAAAAATAAGGCCTTAACTCCCAGTGGATCAACGTTCCTTGAACCTTTATGGTACACTTCAATTATAGCTATTAATAGTGAGACCATGGAAGAATGAGTAAGACATTCCTACTCATTAAAGAGCTCCCAAATGATACATTCAAAACTTTAAGTTCCTTAAGTGGCTGTAACTTTCCATTAACAATGAAGAAAGATTCCTTATTTTAAAATGTCTAGAAATCAGATCCTTGAAATACATCTATCTCAAAAAAGGTCAGTTCATTTGTTGTGTAATACCCTTTTCTCCTTTCTTCCTTATTATTGAGAAGGAGTGAGGGAGTCCTATCCTTTATTCCTTGGCCTCTCTAGAAAATTAGAGGTGGATCAGTGAAGATTATGTTAAAGATACAAAAAGTCTATTATTATTGACACTTTGTCTTTGCTATCATTCTGCTAACTTCCATTTTACCTGTTAACCTCTTATTCCCTCTCAGTGGTTTTATTCTGCTCAAAAAAGTCTTAACTTTTAATTAATATTCCCTTTTAAATATCAGTTAAATAATGAAATACTTTCCCCTTGAACTTAAATGAAAACGAAACTATAACAGGTTTTTTTGTTTTTGTTTTTGTTTTTTTTTAAAG
The DNA here is from genome assembly GCA_004024625.1 of Mellivora capensis. Lineage (NCBI taxonomy): Eukaryota > Metazoa > Chordata > Mammalia > Carnivora > Mustelidae > Mellivora > Mellivora capensis. The sequence goes on from PISX010003564.1 coordinate 115,314, forward strand.
GGAGAGGGAAGGAAGTCTGCTCCTTGAAGAGCTACTAAACACATTTAGGGGATATCTGCGTCCCAGAACAGCTCTGGTTGCCTGGATCTTTCACAAACCAAGTCTTAGTTTGAAAAGCAGTTGCAAAAAAAAAAAAAAAAAGAAAGAAACAAAAAGGCAGTTGCATTTTTTAAATTATTACTATCCAGTTTAAAAATCTGCAAGTGTCTTCTCAAAAGGATGACAGTGTGTTTGTGTGTTTAAGACAAAGAAAATCCACGATTAAAACAACAACAACAAAAATCTAACCTGCTCAGTCTTGAAGAGAGCCCTAATTCAATTTCCTTTTTCCCACACAGCTGAAGTGCTCCAAAGTTGCAATGGGAATAAAATTGAAATGAACCAAAAATGATGTTGATCGTAAGGGAGAACTCTCCAGTTTTACTTTTATTCAAGTTCCTGATGGATGAGGTTGTACCAAGACCCGACAGGAGGAGGAGGTGAGATTGGCCACTGGGCAGGCTGCAACACTCCTGCAGGGGCACAGAGTAAAAGTCACAGACCAAGCCAAATTAACGTTACTGCTATACACTATTTCCCAGGAGGTTCACAAATATAAAACATGTGAAGAAAGTAATCGAGTAGCTATAAATTCCATCATAAAAATTCCCTACTGGGAATAGGCAATAAGTTAATTAAAAATAAACCACAACAGGGATTCTTGATGGTGGAAAACATTACAAATAACTCACACGCTGGCAAGAAATTACAACCAATAAGAATGTTCTAAAAATAGTGCACCAGAGGAGGGAAACTACCTACAATAAATGATTTCCAAAGGAAATGCCAATTATTCGGAAAAGGCCAACAGATTTGGTGAGGATGGCCCAGGCTCCAGCCTGGAGGCCTCTGTCTCTCCCCACTGGCTGCAGTTTAAAGGAAGAATTTTTTTTTTTTTTAAATTTCCCCATGATGAGTAGTTCCCATGCTTTAATGGAGGCGGAAGATTTACGTGTTTTTTTCTCACAGTGTAAAAGGGGGCCTTGTTTTTAAAGAATAGGAATTGCAAGCAACTCTTACCACTCTTGTGTATAGAGAGGTTCTTAGTTCTACATCTCGAAGAACCATCTGCAGAGTTTACAAATGAAGCCGGATGGTGGCCGTAAGTACTAGTCCTTTAAGAAATGTAGGCATATAAAGTGTACACTTGTGTTGACTGCCCACCAAGAGGCACTGAGGGTTTGGACTCAGACAAGACCTTGGCCTTTCTCTCAGCAGTGAGGCTTGAATGGGGGAAACGAACACATACAAGGTCATAGTATAATCTGCAATAAGAAAGGTATAGAAAACCCCAACCAATGAGAGACATGTAACACACTGGGAGGCGATCTGCTTACACACTGGAACGTGGATTTTCTCACCTGAAAATTGGAAACAAAAAATATATAGTAAAAAAGTATTACAAGGTGGATCAGCAATTAAGTCACAAAATATCTTTTCTGTATTGCCAAGTTTGTGGTGTCTGGTTTTTGGAAATTATAGTTATTATTTATTTTCAAATTTTTATAAATATTTCTTTTCCCACATGATGCATTCTCTATGAGAGTCCCACAAGTTGTATAATAATATTGGAGACCCACAAAACTTAGATTTTTTTCCCCCATTCCCAACCCATACTTTTAAAAAAGTCATTCTGACAGTTAAATATTACTTTATCATAAAGATTTAAAGTTATTTGTTTTTGCTTTAAATGAATGTTTACTTGAAGAGGGACAGCAGCATATATTGGGCAGAGGTCTGGCCGGGAGTGAACAGAGCTGAGTGAGTGCTTGGTTTTGCCTGCAGCCCGTGGTGTGTCCAGGGAGATCTTCCACATTTCAACATCTACTCACACTAATGGTACCTTCGACTGAATGTCTTCGATGGTCCTTCTATGGTTCTGGGTTCTGGGGTTCTCTGAGAACTGTATGAAAAATACTCTCTCTCACAGGGTGCCTGGGTGGCTCAGTCCTTAAGCGTCTGTCTTCAGCTCACAGGTCATGGTCCCAGCGTCCTGGGATCAAGCCCCACATCAGGCTGCTGGCTCCGTGGGAAGCCCGTTTCTCCCTCTCTCACTCCCCCTGCTTGTGTTCCTTCTCTCGCTGTGCCTGTCTCTCTGACAAATAAAATCTTAAAAAAAAAATTAGTCTCTCTCCATTTAATTTTAGTTTGGCTAATAGGAAATGAACAGGAGAAACCCAGTAACCAATAACTTCCTGTCTGACTGTGGAAATTCGCTTCTACCCCTATCATTGGCATGGTTGAAGCATCTTTACCAATATGAAGTGTATAGGTCAGTTAGTTAGACTGAATTTCTAACAAGAGCAATTGCTATGAAGTGAAGAAAGATAAGCGGATCGCTGGGGCCAAAGTGGAGCTCCAGATACAGCAGAATATGTTATGGGAAGGAAAAGGCCAGGCTTGGGTACGTAGTAAATTGTAAGGCAAGATGCAGGTGTGTGGGAATGAAGGCTTGGCCCACGGCCCTGACAGTGAAGGACAGAGAAGGGGGGTGGCAGCAAGAGCAGCAAAGTCAGCAAGATCACAGAGCCAGCCAGGCTAGGTCCCCACTTAGGTCTGTGGTTCCCAGAGCCAGCCAAATATTAGAATTCACCTGCAGAGCTTTTAAAACCAATAGTGCCCCATCCCATCTCCCCACACTAGTATTTAAATTTTCAGGTGATTCTAATATGCAATCAGTTTTGGGAGCCACCGACCTCGATGCTGTGCTTTGGGGGGAAGCCTAGAGGCTAGATGCTTCAGCCTTATTTTAAACAAAGGCTCATATCAGAGTTGGATTCATTTTGTAAAAGAATCGAGTTACATGTAGAGAGCCCACTGAAGGAAAAATATTTTATCATTAGTTACTTATACTCTAATGCATCTCTTTCCCATCAATCAAACTTTCTGCGTTGATGGAAATGCTCTATTTATAGACTGCTCTCCCATTCAGAGGTTCACTAGCCACATGTGGCTGCTGAGCACTTGAAATTAGGTGAGAAAATCGAGCAATTAAACTTTTAACATTTAATTAATTTAAATTTAAAGAGCCACACGTGCCTAGTGGCGCTCATCCCGTAGGTCAGTGCAGTTCTGGTGTGAATGAGGATCTAAAGCATAGAGAATAGGGTCTGGAGACTCCAGGAAAGGGGGAGGAGAGCATTACAGATCAGTAGGAAAACAAGGATATTTAATAAATGGCTTTGGGACAAAAAACAACAACAACAACAACAACAACCTGTGAGAGACAAAGAAGAAATTAGATCTGTAGTACATATCAAATATTTTTTTAAATCCTGGAAAAATTATCAAGTGCTTTCCTCATTCAGTATAATTTATGCTGTCATTAAATTCAAAGAGTTTATATAGATTAACATGCATAAACTAATACATAAAAAGTTCAGAAACAGATAAAGTTGCAAGAGTATGTTTGGCATGCCATCACTTATTCAACACTTTAAAATAGAAAAAAAACAATAGTGCATATTGTTCATGGAGACATACAAATGTGTGAAACACATAAAAACATGCAGAGGAAAAACTCCCAGTTTTCAGATAATGGCTGCCTCAGGCAAGTAAGCTGAGGAAAGGGAAGAGGGTGGAGGAAGTTCTAGTTTGCAGATCTGAAACAAATATGGCAGACTATGAATGTTTACTATCAGCGTTGGGTACACCTGGGTTATAGTATCTTCTGGGCTCTTCTCTGTGTTTGAAATGAAAATTGTGAAATTTTCAAAATTACAAATTTACTTGTTGTGTGACAAAGTTTTGCCATCAGTCTGGGGCAGAATTTTGGGAAGAGTTGCTGGGCAAAATTCTTGCAGCCCCAAATCAGATTATAAAATGCCAGATACTTTTAGATACTTTCATAGGTAATTGAAGAAATGCAACATTATTTTATGATGGAAAGTATTCTATATTTATTACTTTTAGGCAGCATACTTTTCTAGTCAATACTATACTACTTTGTAGTATCGATTCTACTAATTGAGCAAAACTTGCCCAAACTTAAAGCTTTGTGTAAAAGAATCCCTGATCATCACCATAGAAAACATCAAAGAGAGAAATTTGATCTTTTAAAACAGAGGACCATAAAAGGGTTGTTGGGTTATAGACATTGGGGAGGGTATGTGCTATGGTGAATGCTGTGAAGTGTGTAAGCCTGACGATTCACAGACCTGTACCCCAGAGGTAAATAATACATTGTATGTTAATAAAAAGTAAAAATAAAGAAAATAAATTAAAAAATAAAGAAAAATAAAGAAAAAATAGAGGACCATGAATAAAAATAAATGAAATGACTATTGTCATATATCAACAAAATAGTTCACATTTATATCCATTTTCATCTTTAAATATACAGGCAAAACTTTATAGTTTTAGCAAAAAATGCAAGGTAGCAATTTTTATTCCTACCAATAAATCCTTGCATTACTAATTAGAACTTAAGCAGAAACTAATAAATGGTGAAACTATTATTTTGAATCCAGGTTTATCCTGTCTCTAATCCTTACTCTGAAACACTAAGCTACACTCTCTTACTTTCTTTATCCCTTTACACAGAGAAATATTAAAATGAGAAAATCATTGAAAAGACACATCAGAATACTCGAAGGCCGATATTAGTCCTTGTTCTCTTTGGCCAATTGATAGTGATTGTTCTTGCCCATGGTCTTGATAAAAGTGCATAGGCGTGGACTCACTTCAATCGTATTCTGTGCTGTTAAACGGGGAGCATGAATACATTCAAAGATACCAGTTTTGTTACTAAAATTTTATAGGTAAGCTATTTTGTGTGTGAAGTTCCCAGGTAAGTTTCCCTTCTTACTAAGACTAATACTAATATTAATTAACACAAATAAAATGCTAACAGAAGTGTAATGAACATTTTAAAAAATTATTATAATACACTAGGTAGAAAGCACTTTCTCAGATGACTTCAAATGATACAGCTAGGGGTGACTGGGTGGCTCACTTGGTTAAGTGTCCAACTCTTGATGTTGGCTCAGGTCATGATCTCAGGGTTGAGACAGATCCCAGTGTTAAGCTCTGCGTTCAGCAGGGAGTGTGCTTCTCTCCCTCTCTTTTTGCCCCTCAGTGCTCCCTCCCTCTCTCTCTTTCAAATAAATAAATCTTTTTTAGAAAATAAATGATATAGCTATATTCTCTCCTGTTCAATTGACTAAAAAGACCCACTCCCTCATCTTGACATTCTTCATGTATAAATTTAATCTTGCAAATAGTGTTGTGTTCTTCCATGAAACAGACCTATCAAAGAGAATAGTTAATGGAGAAATATTTAAATTTAGAAAAAAATTATGATCAATAAAATATGATAGAGAAATCAGAGTATTGTTATGAGAAAGCTAAATATATTAATGTGAGAGTGATTTTACACCTGAAAATTGCCATATCTGAAAATAGATCACCATTTACTGCCTCTCAATAAATCTGTAGTTCAATGTAAATAGTAATACACTAAACTTTGGAAAATTCAGATTAAACAAATTTAAATGTTTCATTACAGGACTTCTCAGAACCTTCATTTTGTTAATCTGATTGATGTTCTTCAAGAGAAAGATTTACTATGCATAACTGTATGATCTTCCCCTTTGTTCAGACTCTCTTACTTGGTGTTTCCAAAACATAAACTGAGGACAGCTGACCCTAAAATCTACATCTTTCAAAATCTTATCTTGCTCTTTACTTAGTATGTATGCATTTATTGGATTCCTGTTCCATGTTGGAATCTGGAGAACTCATGAGGTCCAAAGTTTGTTTGTAAAAGCAGATATATGCAAACATCTTGTTACACAATAGGCTTAGTTCAAGGTTGCCTCTGGATTAGAAGGACACTGGAAGGGAAGGAAGAGAAATCTTTTGCATTAATAGTGCAGAGGAGAATAAAACATCTCGAGGGCAGGCAGTCAGAGAAGTAAAATTTAGGACAGCTCCCACTGGAGACTGAGAAGTGGGGAGTTTACCTTTTGTATCTGCCATAACACTGTAACTCCACCAGGAAGGAGCCATGATTTTTCTTTTTCTTTTCAGCAATATATTCAAAGGATCTGGCATAGAGTAGATATTCAAATATTTGTTGGTTAATTATTGAGTGAATGTATATCCCCCACACCCGTGCCAATAACTCACTTAGAATACTCTTCCTTGCAGCTTGTAGGTCTAATTTTTTGTTTCCAACTCACTTCTGGAAATCCCCTGAAACTCTGGTCTTCTTATCCGTAGTTGAAGATCTCTTTCCTGAACCAACTGAAGCACGACTTCCTTTTTTCCAGAAATGTGTTTTCTTATCCTATCTCTCAAAGCTGGACTTTTTCTATCTTCCAAGGAAACAGCCACTCTATCTGATGGACTGGTTCTCACTGCTGAGCTAATGGGTGTGTGTTAGTTTTAGGCCTCTGAAAAGCAGATGCCAAAATGGGACTAGAGTGCAAGAGAGTTATTGGGGGACATGCTTGTAAAGGTTAAAGGAAGGGAATAGGAGAGGACATCAGAACCTTCCATCTGACCCCAGGAAAGGAGAGGTGAGGGTAGGAGGACTGGAATAAGAGGGAGAGTCTCAGACTACAGCACATCTCTGAGATTTCAGCCAGGCCAATGGGGGGTTCTTGGGACAAAGTTGCCTGTTACAGGAGACCCAGCCAGGTCAGGGTAGCTGCAGAGCTCAGCCACTGGCTGGGAGGGGAACACAGCGTGGAGAAGCAGGGTGGGATGTGAGCAACAGCTGCAGCCATCCATCAAATGTGCTCCCACTGAGGGATCTGAGTTGTTCCTTTTTATGACCGCTACAGGAAAGAAGAGAGAGGCGCCCCTTTTGTGTTTCTCTCCTTGCCTAGTAACAAGTGGGCATTTTCTAGTGCTCTCTGGAAACAAGGCTCTCATTTACATTCAAACTTCCCAGGCTTTTTTGTGTTTGGGCACACAGAGAAAATGATAATATATTGGCAGGGCATTATGGAAAATAGAAGACATAGAAGAGGCTGCTCCAGGCAAAGGCTCAGGGGCCCAAGCAATTCAGAGACTGAGGGAATCGGCATCTCAAACTTTTAATCCACTTGAAGCTGTAGAGAATCTGTGCTTTAGCCCTCTGTATAAGATGACCCTCTGTATAAAATAACCAGTTATTTTACAGAGGGATTTTTCTTTTCTTTTTTTCCTTAAGATTTTATTTATTTCTTTGAGGAGAATTAGAGAAAGAGCATGAGAGCAGGAAGGGTCAAAGGGAGAAACAGACTCCCTGCCGAGCAGGGAGCCCGATGTGGGACTCAATCCTGAGACTCCAGGATCATGACCTAAGCTGAAGAAGTCACTTAAACAACTGAGCCACCCAGGCACCCTACAGAGGGATTTTCTCTATGCAGTGGTCCTCAACTCTGGCTGTACATCTGAATTACCTGGAGAAATTTAAAAAAAAAAATGAATACCCTGATCCCACTCCAGACAAGTCACAAGCTCATGGTGGACCCCTGACACTGGTATACTGATTTTTGTATAATCAAAGTTGAGAACCACTGTTCTGGTGCTTCCCACAATGCCAGGGCAATAGAAAAGAGAGCATAGGTCAGGCAGGTCCTACAGCATACATCCTCTTCTCTAAATAGATGTGGCCGGTAGAAGAATGATAACAGTAAAGAGTATTGGGATAGTCGGTGCTTTCAGGATCCTTTTTCTTATTCCTCTCAGTTTCCTAGGGGCTGGGAAGCCTGTGTGGGACTGAATTTCATCGTTTGCCATCTGAGCCTGATTTTCAGTAGTGTTTTGTTAATGAGTTCATATGGGAAGGCAAAAGAGGGGTACCTGGGTAGCTCAGTTGGTTAAGAATTTACCTTCAGCTCAGGTCATGATCCCGGGGTCCTGGGATCAAGCCCCTGTGGGGCTTTCTGCTCAGCAGAGAGTCTGCTTCTCCCTTCTGTGCTCTCTCTCTTGCTCTTGCTCTCTCTCATGTAAATAAATAAAACCTTAAAAATTTTTTTTTTAAAAGAAAGACAAAAGACTCAGAAAAGTCAACATGATACTGAAGAAGTTTTAGTAGTTTTTTGAATTTTTATACCAAGGAAATTGGTAAACATTACAAATCATGATTTTTATTTTCCCCAGAGTGAGTTTAATAGTATATCACTGTTTTTAAGTATTTTTTTATATTTAGCTTTCTCCTTCCAATGTTATTTATTTATTTACATTGTTGTTGTTGTTGTTGTTGTTCATTTTATTTGTTCCAGATCCTTGGTTAGGTTTGGTGATTATAACACACTGTGGTGTGGTCTAACATGCATTTCCGAGCCAGTGGCATGACCAGGTTCAAGTTGATGGTTTTGAAGACCACGTTGTTGGTGTTATGTTCTTCCATAAGGAGGCACACAACTAGTGCTTCTCCTCCTTTTGGTGATGTTTGGTCCTCTGATGTTCACAAACCTGACCCATTAGTTCATTATGGATTACAGTGCCATTCCTATTTTCTTTGCTTGACTGGAACACACCTATAAAGAGAAACTCCCCTTGTCTATGATTTGGTGGCATCTCTTTTATAGGAAAGGCAGGACATACATGGGATTTTTTTCCCCTTTATTTACCATTCTTGTAATAATCAATTGGTTCCACCACATCCTCTAACAGCAACCATTAGGTTCTGCTTGTTTCCAGTTTTACTAGAAGTCATGGATATAAACATATGAGATGCGTTTTAATCCACTGTACTCATTATCCCAATAGATGTCCCATCTTTGATCGTTGAGACCACTTTAGTTAGATCCTGAGTCCTTTTGACCCACTTCTAATTTTTGATAGTTTCATTCATCTGGTTTAATAACTTGTTCTAGGCTCATTTATATACTTCCTGTCCCAGACCTAGGAATCATACATATCCCTAAGATAAGTTGTTTTTGTTTTGTTTTGTTTTGTTTTAATGGAAAATAACATGGGCCATAATCCAGGCTCTAGGGGTACTTTTGTACTACTCATCATTTCTAGGTCTTTTCAGTGAACAGAGCTACAAAAAATATAAACTAATTCTGGTATGTCCAATACAAATTCAGAACTGTATGGTTTTTACATATCCTCAACTATCTTAAGTTTTTTTCTTACTTTTCTCCAATACCAAGAATTCTGGTTTTCCAAGATAATGGGATGCTAAAATTTGAACATCATATAAATTACTCATTTGATTTAATACATGTGAATCACAGAACACTCTCAGAATAAGAGCAAAATTACTACTAACAATATAACTAAGCATTTTTTTTTATTTCTTTTCAGCGTTACAGAGTTCATAGTTTTACACCACACCCAGTGCTCCATGCAATGCGTGCCCTCCACAATACCCACCATAACTAAGCATTTTAACAGTTCTTCTGTCCCTTGATAACCCACTAAAGCTACATTAATTCCTGTGTTTTAAAGTAACTTGAAATAGTTCCACTTGGTATATGTGTGGCATCAATAAATAAATACAAAGTAGATTAACTTATTTTTTATTTTATTATTTTTTAAAGATTTTATTTATTAATTATTTTAGAGAAAGAGAGAGAGAGTGCATGATCGGAGGGTGGGGAAGTGGGACAGAGGGAGAGGGAAAGAGAGAATTTCAAGTAGACTCCATGTGGAGCACAGATCCTGATGCAGAGCTCGATTTCACAACCCTGAGATCATGACCTGAGCTGAAATCAAGAGCTGGATGCTTAATCAACTAAGCCTCCCAGGCAGCCTGATTCACTTGTTTTTTTAAATGATTTTTTTTATATTTGGAAATCCTTTTTTAAATTTAAATTTTGTTTTAAAATTATGTAAAATACATATACACTTCAACATGCAAATCTACAAAGACAGGAAGTTGTATACCACTTCAAAATTAAAATTTCCAGCATGGTTAATATGAAATTTACATTGGCTGTTGTGAATATAACTTTTTAAAGTCAGTTTGAAATAGCAACATGGAATTTCCAATCTTCAATGAAGAGATATTTTGTTCACAAAATGAAGTGACAACAATATCACAACCTCCTGTTTTACCCATCCAAAAACTTACAAAAGTTTGAATTTATGGAGAAACTAACGTTTCCTTTTCTTCTCTTATTGATGAACGTCTGGTGACCACGTGCTCTGATGAGTGAGCACACAGCCTTGAAGCCACTACCTGATGTTGCTGTTGCCAGGGGATGTGGCCAAGCTTCCTCAGATCAGCTAACCCTGGGCTGTAGCCTGTTCCTGGGGCATCTGTCAAGCAAGCTCTTCCCACAGCCTCCCCAGTGGGGGAACATGGTGGGCAGAGGCCTTCTCTGAAGCTAGTTGCTAAAGCGTTTGTCGACTTTCTTGGTGATCTTGTGTGACTGGTCACATCACTGAAGAACGGTGAGGGCTAGATATTTGTCCCCTGCAGGGCCCTGGAGCCGGAGCCACCCCTTGCCATTTGAGGACATCCAGACAAACCTGCTCTTGGTCAGAAATGGCCACCCCCAGGGTTCCAGCCACCCTGAGGGCCGAGGAAATCAGTATCTCCTCGCATACAAGTAACTCGAACTAGTTGAGAAGAGTTGCAATCATGTACTATGAGTAAAACACATCTGAGAGAAAAGTGTTCTCTTTAAATCCTTTACTTACCACTCTAGAGTGGTTGCTATAAAGGGAACGTAGGCTCAAATAGTTATTTTTAAACAGGATGTTTGAAGACTTCTTAGAAATTAGGAAGTTGGGCACCTGGGTAGCTCAGTTGGTTAAGCATTGGCTCTTGATTTTGACTCAGGTCATGATCTTGACCATGAGATTGAGTCCCACGTCGGGCTCTGTGCTGGGTGTGGAACCTGCTTAAGATTCTCTCTCTCCCTCTGCCCCCCACCCCCCGTCTCAGCTCATGCTCTCTCCCTCTTGCTCTGTTCTTGCTCTCTTTAAAAAAAAATGAGAAGCAACCCTACTGTAGATTTTATATTACTCATCTGGATAAAAAGGAGAGTTATTAGGTAGAAAAACTACATGCATGTGAGTTATATTTCCTGGTTGACTTCTCATGTTGTCAACCAGCTGAACTTCAGTTATAGCCATCCAGCTGGGTCCCTCAGATTGTGAATCACATCATGGCCTTGCCTTAAGGCTCCTTCCACTACAACTAAATCAGAGAAGTATAAAAATTACAGAGAAAGGATTTTAACTACAGTGTTCTAGTTTTTGAAGATCTCCTATGAAATCATTACTTCCATGTACATTGAAATCCATTGGCTTGTCGGCACCGAATCCATTGACAACTGGTTGAGGTTAGCATAGCAAATTTCTCACTTCTCCAGACAGATCTCAGGAATAATGTAAAGGAATGTGTGTGTGTGTGTGTGTGTGTGTGTGTGTGTGTGTGTTGGATGGTAGAGGATAGGCACTAAAGTAAGAATGTGGTGGGAGGGGAGGGAAAGTAAAGACTGAAGGGAAGGCTGGAGAGGGACAGGATTTGGTCACAAGGATAGAGGAATTGAGAGAAGTATGTGGTCAGAGACAGAAATTGTTATCGTAGGCACAGAAGTGCCCTTTTGTAAATTACTGGCTAATTCCACAAATACTTTCCAAGTGCCTCCTGCACTGACAGCTGGGTTACAGCAGTGGATAAAACCAGAGAAGCCCCCAGGCACTCACATTTTACATTCTAGCAGATTCAGTGCAGCTGCCAAACCTAAGTGAATAATCATCTTATAATATATTTAGGAAAAATCCCTATTAATAGTGTGTCTTGAAGGAAAGATGTACATTCTATTTGATTTCTAATCTTGAGAAATGTAGCAAAGAAAAAGTAGTACACAACTGTCAATTTCAAGAGGATGGTGATGTTTTAAAATGTGTAAAATATCACGCATGGTTTTTTGAGAAGTTCTAACAGTGAAGCTATACATTTCATTATCACTATGTATTCTCCTTCCTATATTTTTAAAAGGAATTTTGTGGGGTCTGTGTTTTGGAGGAATTTACTTTCAGATTGCCCATTGATCCCAGTAGGCTAAATCCCTTTATAAACTATAAAGGTATATACAGAGGGGACAGGAGGAATTTACTTTCCACTTGTCATATTTCCGGAAGCTTCCCTACCCTCCTCCTGGAGCCCTGACCTAACTCCAGTACAGGCCATCTTATCACTCTTTAGTAAACGGAACAATAGACCCAGAGGTCTTGTGCTGTGACTTTACTAGAGAAGCTTTGAGGGACAAGGGAGACCTCTGTCTGAAACCGCTTCATGCATCAGGAAGCACTAGTTTCTGTCACTCCTTCCAGAGACACCCAGGACCTGAAAATATCCACCCTACCAGTTCCATCAAAGGGAAAACCAGATGGAACAGCCCAATTTCTTCGCTCAAACCTAGAGAAAGAAGTGTGCCACTGGGGAGGAGAAAGAAAAGGGAGTGTGGCCAGAGAAAGACAATGAACACTCTGACACCCATCTAAATTTATCAGTTCGCACTGTGCTCTGGGCTCCAAAGTGAGATTTTTAACTAGTAAGAATAAAGTTAAAGAGTTTCATAAATACTTTATTGTTCTGGTTATTGTTGTTGTTACTGTAGAGACAGACTCTAAACATGCCTCTCCATCAGAGCTCCCATGCGATCAATGCCAGCCCCCACGATGCAGCAGCAGGGGTCACAGTGGATGTCATAGAGCTGCAGACCATGCCCATTACACCGTGTCCATGGGGATGAGGGGGGAACAGCCGAGTTCTCCACATCTGAGGACCCAACCTTCACCTTTCTCCTCTTCTGAGGCTCAATATGTCCCTTTACATTGGTCCTGCTTTCAGAATAGAATGAAACTCTAGGCTGTGGACTGTTGGAAAGTAGAAACTACTCAATGGAAAAGAACGGAATCCTTAGAAAAGTGTCAGATACCTGAAGTTGTGCTTTTCTCATTTAATCCTAACAATAATGCTGCATGTTATTATTTTTATTATCGTTATTTTACAGATGAGCAAACAGGTTCAGAAAAGTTAAGTGAATTGTGACCAGTTACATTGGCCAATGCCTGATAAAAACGGAATCTATCCTCGAATCTACCCAATGCCAGAGACTCCATATTTTGCTCTATGAATCATTGTCATGTTAATTTAAAGGGATCTATGAAAATACTCTGTGTGCCTACAGTTGCACTGAGTGCTGTGAGGGCCACAAATGAGTCACTACGTTGTGCGCTCGGTAAGCAGCTCTGGCTTATGGGCTCACATATTAGCCAGACTTGTTTCAGAGCAGGCATCGAGCATTCTGAGGAGGGGGCTCTAGGTGTTCAGCTCTTCTGATGCTATGAAGAATGTTGCCTGAGGAAAATATTCTTTGGATGCCTTCTTTTCCAGAGCCTGCTGTTATTTCTTCGGGTATGAGTAATAAGTAGTAAAGTGTGTTGGTCAAAAGATGCCATTTGGAATCAGACCACAGCTTCACTAAAAAGCTGCTTCCATCACTTTCCAACTATGTAATTTTAGCTCAATTTTCTCATCTGCACAATGGGGGTAATATGGATATCTACTCTTGGAGTAACTGAGAATTAATAAAATAATGTACCTAAAATCATGGCACATTGTTTCATAGTAATCCAGGTAGCCGTGTGAGTCTTCTTGGAACTGGCTATGCCTAGGTCAAGACATTATTGTTTAATTTTCATTGGCAAGGGCATTTATTCTGACTTTTTAAAAACCTATTTCCCACTCCCTTTTCTGTTTAAAAGGTCATAATTTCTCTATAGATGATTCTCTCTCTTCTGGAAAAAATGATTTCCTCATAAATAATAGCCCCGTGAGGACTTGGTGCCCTTCTAATCACAGCCATGCAGAAAAGCCATGTTTATAGACAGGGTTGATAATTCTCCATCTCAATTTTCCATGGTGAAGTTTGTTGCTCCTTTTCTTCTTCAGCCAGGCCACCAAAACATAAAACTCTTAGCTATGCGAGTGGGTCAAATATGTGTCAGACATCTCTAAACCATGTTTCTAAAAAAACATGCCTCCCTCTTCAATGCCAAAGCATGGGAAGAACTCAATTGTTAATCAGGAAAGTGTTGGGGTAAAGTTTTTAACCAGCCACATCCTTCTTTTCTAAATATTTTGGTAAGCTTGAGTGGATTTGTATGCAATTTCACTTAATTCAGAGATTTTTCAATTATAAATAGGGAAGTTCATCCCCAAAGGTGCCTTTTTTGGGGTGGGAATGGAGACCTAGACATCAGTATTTCCATGTGATATATAAAAAAAATCTGGGGAACCGTGAAGGTGGCGGCCAGATGTTAAGAAAAGTCTGCCTGATGTGGGAAGGAAATAGATCAAAGGGCTGCCTGCAACTCTTTTACTCCAAAAAGCCAGAGGAATCCCTTTTAAGAATCTCCTGATTCATGTATGCTGTATTCTAATAGCCCTGTCCTTTCTCAGTTCTTCAGTGGCAGGATGGAGTCCATAATTCACACACTGCAAAGATATTTGATTGGTTGCCCTGGTATTCCCAGCAGCTTGCTAGGAGCTCAGGAGGCCACAAAGAGAAGAGGAAAGCATACATCCTGCCTTAGGTGTTTCTATTTTGGTTGAATAAAGTTGAAACGACTTTTCCCTAAGACGAGTTTGCAAGGTTTGTCCCTCAAGAGCAAAGAACTTATAACTCTTCATATGAAGTCAAATGCATTAAGATACCTAGATGATGCAGTGTGGCCATGAAACAGAAGGGCGAGGACTATGTGGATTTAAAGTTGAGAAATCTGAATTTTTAGTCGAAGTTTGTCTCTAACTTTCTAGGTCATCAAAGCCAATCACTTTATTCTGGCCTTTGATTTCTTTGTTAATAAAGCCCTGATTGAGTCATCTTTAGTTCTCTTTCAGTAATATACCTCTACAGGTCTAAGTGGAGATGATATAATTCCAAGCAACAACACCATATACAGGAAATTCTAAGCACTGTGCACCATGTCCCTGGAATGGAAGACAGAGGATTGAGTGAGTCATAGATCCTATGGACAAGGGCTTACTTTCTACTTGGCAAATTGGGTGTGCATCCAATATAGATCTGTGACTAGAGAACATAGGGGGCTACATGCTCTAACAGAGGTCCAGGAAAAGTAAGATAAGAGTGTCTAGATATATTCATTGGCTTCATATCTTGTACTTTCTAAGGCACTGGGAAAAGCCAAAAGATGTCTCATACCAGACTGATCATTTCTTCTCCCTGATCTGAACCTCCCTTTGTTATTATCTCAATCTATATACAAATATCTCTCATATACATATATATGTATACACACACATCATACATTACACACACACATTACATTGTACGTCATGGGCAAGATATGTTTAAATTGTGTTTTTTATATTAACTACTGTTCTTGATGTACAAGGAGAACTGGTATATTCATCAGGGTTCATCAGTTGCAAGCAATGTAAACAGACTGGATAATTTAAGCAAAAAGGGAATTTATTGTAAGTTGCTGAGTGAGATCACAGAATTGAAGAAGTGCAAGACCCAGGATAGAAAGTTCAGGAAACAGCTAGCTCCAGGGCTCTTTGTGGCAACAAAAACCCTATTGCCTTTATCAGTGAGCCACCCAAATTAGAAGGTGTACGTTACAACCATTTCTTTTTTTTAAATTTAGGCTCAAGAGTTAAAATCCTTAGAAGACAAAATGTGATTAGCGCAGCTATGCCTTTCTACTTACCCTGTGGTGAGTCAGGGAGAGCACAGTATTTCTGGATGGCTCCAAGACTGCAAACAACGAAAGGAGGTAGGAACCTGGGAGATGTAAATACCTAAAGGAAAGAGTGAATCGGTGCTGAGAAGGGGACACCAACAAACATCCACTGTGGTAAGCTCTTGGAAGAAAGCCTGAATTTTTCTTTAAAGACCAATCATCCTTAAAGTCTTCCTTTGTTGATACAAAGGGAACAAAACTTTTAGAATCTCTAAAAGTAAGAAAGAGAGTTTTGTTCTAGCCCAAAGTAGGATAGCTCCCCAGGAAACACAATCTTCACAGGGAAGATAGTGCCCCAGAGAATGAAGAGTTTTTACGGGAGTATATAACTTTTTATGCCTTGTAAAAGCTCAAAAGATTATAGATTATCATATAGGCAGGAATCACAAGTTTTAATGACAAGGAATGCAGGGAATGGGGCTACTGAACAATATCTTAAGGGCAAGATGGTTTTCCATTTGGCTACTCATTTACAAAGCAGGTATGCAATGTATGCTTAGTGACCATAAACTGGGCTTTTGGTTTATGTAAAGTTTACATACAGTCATGTTGACTTAGGAAGAAATCTAAAATGGCCGCCCTTACAGCTCAGGCCTTTAGAGAGTTTTTTCTCTCATCTACCTTAAAGGCTGAGTTTTGGTTTTCACTTATTTTAAAAATTAATGTTATTTTCAATATATCTGTGATTTTTTATTTATTTAAGTTTGTGTGTGTGGGTAAAATGGACACCCCAGGATTAAACACCATGTTTATTTGACTCTAAGTAACCCCTGACACATCCTGCAAAGCTCCTGAGAGCAATATGGTTGTCTAGGCAAAGGTCATGTTGAAAGGAGCTGGGGCTGTCAGAGAATCTACATTTGAATCTTCATTATCTACTTGGTGTGTACCTTGAGATAAATCCTCTGGATCTTTGATTCTCACATTTCTGAGGTTAAAAGTGCCCCAAATCCCTGACCAGTAGTGCCTAATGAATATAAAACACAGCAGTAACCCCCGGATACAACACGCTAGTTACATTGTAGTTGTTACTGCCCAGATCAGTAGGTCAAAGGAGAGAGGTAAAATGTCTATTTTGCTTTCTAAGGAACTGGAAAAAGTCAAAAGGCTTCTCTCAGGCAAGAATGATAATATATTTTTGCTCGTTTAAAATGGTCCCTAAAATTCAGATATCATCATTTCCTGTTCTTCTTAGAATATACCACTCTAGCCAGGTAGGCCTCCCATTTCCTACTTAGCTCCACTACGATACTTTTTTTGATGATAGTGTTTTGCTTACAAATATGTGTCTCCTCCCCTGCTTTCTGCATTTATTCCATTCCTACGTCCAGATACGAACCCACCTTTCACTTCTTTTCCGATTCCCACAGAAGCTGGTCAACTCCTAAGCACATTCATGGGACCTCAGTCACTAACGATTGAATTTCACAAAAAGAAAGGAAAAGGGGGAAAGAATTATACTTGAGGAATCAGAGAACTCAATGTTGCTCTGGGCTTTTCCTTTTCTAAAGTGAATCCAACTTGAAGATGGATCCAACTGTTTTAGCTCAGAGAGTTCACGGATCAGAGATCAGAGTGGTCATGGAGGGGTCCATTACTTGTCATTTATTTTCTGCTTCAGAAACCTGAAGACCTCCAGAAGCTTCACATATAACTTCCCAGTAGGCTCTCAGCAGCTCTAATGAGAGGCTATATTTTCAGCAGCTCAGGGATAATTTAGACCTTCCATTTTTATTTTTATTTTTATTTTTATTTTTATTTTTTAGTTAGAAGCTTCTGAGGTAGAAGAAGTCAGAGCTCTGACTCCTTACTTTAACTTAGCAGTGGACATAAGATAACCAATCACAGAAAAACAAAAATGTCAATAGGGGGTCATGGGTTTCACCTCTTTGTATCCAGGTTGAACTATAGTTAGAGAATGATCTACACCCAATCATCATTCTCAGTTTTTATTTTTTTTTTTTTAAAGATTTTATTTATTTGACAGACACAGATCACAAGTAGGCAGAGAGGCAGGCAGAGAGAGAGGAGGAAGCAGGCTCCCCACTGAGCAGAGAGCCCAGGACCCTGGGATCACGACCTGAGCTGAAGGCAGAGGCTTTAACCCACTGAGCCACCCAGGCGCCCCCATTCTCAGTTTTTAAAAGCAAGTACATTATTCCACTTTTATTAGTAATCTATTTCACTGGTTTACAAATTCAGCTCAATGACATTTTATGCTTTTTTTCTATCATCTTTTGTTTTATTTACATTTCAAGCCAAACCACTAAAAACTCCATTCTGAGACAACGTGAAATTTACTTCATATTTGTTGTAGAGGCTCCCTGCCCGACGGGAGTCTTTGCATATCTTTATCTCTGACATTCACATTCTGTTTTCCACAAGGAGCTTTTCACTTTGCTCCGGTTTCCATTGTGACCACTGGATTGTACTGACCACCCACCAGTTCCTTGTTTTTCATGCATAGTAAGTTTTAAAACCATATGTTTCTGCCAACATTTCTATCTTGAGGGAGGGAAATCAGGCATTCTTTTGATTTATTAATTGGCCATTAGGCATACGCATGTAAGTGAGTGCAGAGAAATGCTGCTCTGAGGTCCAGGTGGCCAAAGCATAAAGGTTCCTGTAAACAAAATAAAAGGAAACAAAGACAAGCCCCGTAGAAACCACATTTGGGGAAGGTTCAGCAGGCATGTCTTTATCAGCCTCAAGTACAGGCACAGCGAACAAACTTCGGGTGGAATTCTGGGCACTCATCAAAATACACTCAACCAAGGGGATATTTAAAGGAGGAATTGAATAATGACTTGGCAATGACAACTGTGGGGCACAGCTGCCAGTTCCACACTCAGCTTTGTCAACAGCACAAATATCAAGCGTCCATGATGGACATTTCTATACAGCTGGAAGATACGTAAATGATATTTTTCTTGGACCTTGTGTTGCTTCTGATACAATCCAAGTGAAAGTCTTTCCAGTCATTTTTTTCACATCCACTTATAAACAATTGGGGTTCTGTGTTAACATTGGCATATTGTGTAATAATAAGGTGGTGTTCTCTCTCGATCTTTTAAAAGATGACTCCCCTAAAATGTCGCATTCCAGTTGCCATTCTGATATTAAATATCTTATTTACTCATTTGTCAGAGCATAAGCAAGGAGAGCTCCAGGCAGAGGCTGAGCAGGGAGCCGATGTGGGACTCGATCCCTTGGACCCTGGGATCATGACCTGAGCTGAAGGCGGATGTTTAACCGACTGAGACAACCAGGCATCCCACCATTCTGATATTTTTTCTGATTCCTACTAGTTGAATGTACCTGCTGATTATGGGTCATTTAAAATCGATAAACAGAACTGATTTCCCAGGTGCTGGGTACCCAGGGAAGACGGCAGCGTCTAGTTTTAACACTATTTATGGCTCTCTCAACTTCTTAGTTGGCAGCAGATTTTACTAGGGGTAGAGAGAGAACAGAAAATTCACAAGGTAGCCTAGGTTAGGGACATGGGGGACATGGGAGAGATAAGAGAAAGCAGATGGGCTCCTGGGTGGCTCGGTCGGTTAAGTGTCTGTGTTTGGCTCAGCCCATGCTCTCAGGGTCCTGGGATTGAGCCCCACACTGGCTCTCGACTCAGTGGGGAGTCTGCTTCTCCCTGTCTCTCTGTGTGCTCTCTCTCTCTCACACTTTCACTCTCTCTCAAATAAATAAATAAAATCTTTAAAAAAAGAAAAGAAAAAGGGGAGGTTTTAGGGAGAGATAAGTATGAAGGTTCACATTTTTTAAGAGCCAATTTAATGTCACTTCCTTCCCGAAGTCTTCCTTGTGCGTCCCAGTCAGAAGCAAAATGATGCCTCTTTCCTATGAAATCCAGGAAGATTTCAGCACCAATGTCATCATATTTGCACATACTCCCTCGCACTGTGGTAGTTCTTTACAAATACTTAATTTCCTGATTCGTGTACACATGTATTTTATAAATCTCTTGCATCCGTTCCCTGTCCCCCTCCCCCATGCTTCTAATTCATAAGGGGTTTTTCCTAAACCTGGAACAAGTAATTTTATGCAGTATTTAATTCTGGAGTCAAGAGATGAGGAGTGAGAACAAAGACTGTCTTTTTTCTTGAGAACAAAGGATGCTTCCCTGAACTGTGACCTCAGAATGCCCTGTCAATTAGCACGTCTGACTTTGGCTATAGGAAAAGCATGCTCTAAACCAGATAACAGCCTGGTTTAAGCAAATACTCTGTGTGACTAGATTATGTTCTATTTGAATAATAACAGTAATATTCATGTCCACACAGGTCTTTGTCCTCACTGCAATATAGCAATTCTATGATGATAACTAGGGTTTGTTAATTCCTCTCTCTCTCTTTTTAC